>CAUYQG010136974.1:0-51788 GCA_963574415.1 Tarsius wallacei | reverse complement strand
TAAAATTAATTTATTCTTTTTATTTTTTTTTTTGAGTTGGAGTCTCACTCTGTCACCCAGACTGGAGTGCAGTGGCCGCTCCCGGCCACCGCAGCCTCGACCTGCTGGGCTCCGGCGATCCTTCCACCTCAGCCTCCCAAGTAGCTGGAACTACAGGCGTGTGCTACCATGCCTGGCTAATTTTTTTAAAAATTTATTGTAGGGAATGAGGTCTCACCAAGTTGCCCAGGCGGGTCTCGAACCCACGGGCTCAGGCAATCCACTCACCTCAGCCTCCCAAGGTGTGGAATTACAGGCTGAGCCACCGAGCCCGGCTTTTTTTCTCTTTTTTTTTTTTGAAAATTAATTTATTCTTACACAACTTAAAAATCTTTGGTAGTGCTCTACAGCTTAGCAGATTATTTAATTACCTATGTACATAACATGGCACAAACTCACATTTTTCTCCAAATTAATTCCCTATGTTTCTCTCCATATTCAATTTCCTTCAGCAATACCATCTTTGACTAAAAAGGCTGCAGATATTTCCAACAATTCACATATAACCTTCTTATTTTTGTCTTTCTGTGATATTCTCCCTACCACTGTATATTTATCTATCATCTATCACCTATCTATTATCTATCTGCCTATCTATCTATCTATCTATCTATCTTTCTATCACCTATCTCTATCATCTATCTATAATCTTTATTTATTTGTAGGAATCTCAGTCTGTTGCTCAGGCTTGAGTGCAGTGGAACTATCATGGTACCGCAGCCTCGACCTTCAAGTCTCAGTTGATCCTTCCACATCAGCCTTTCGAGTACTTGAGACTACGCCCCACACCACTAATTTTTTGATTTATCATAGAGATGAGGTCTTGGTATGTTGTTAACCTGGTTTCAAACCCCTGGGCTCAGACAATCCTCTTGCTTCAAGTCTCAGATTGTCCTTCCACATCAGCCTTTCAAGTACTTGAGACTACGGCCCATACCACTACATCCTGCTAATTTTTTTATTTATAGTAGACACGAGGTCTTGCTATGTTGCCAACCTAGTTTCAAACCCCTGGGCTCAGACAATCCTCTTGCTGCAGCCTTCCAAAGTACTGGGATTACAGGTGTGAGCCACCACAACTGACCATATTTATATGCTATAACAGCCAAGAGTCAGTTCAAGTAGTGTGTCCATGCCACATTTCTGCCTTTTCTTGTCTAGTCAGAAAGAGCACTTCCCTTTTCCTTATTCAAACTCTATTGGGAGACAATTCTCCATAGGTTTCTCACATTTCTGAGTGTCCAGTAAATGGTGATGCAGACTGTCTTTGGTCTGTATTATTTTGTTAAGGACATGTGCATAGTAACCAGCTCTCTTACACCAAAAGAGTTTCCTCTTTTGGAGCAAAAGGCAGGCATATTTACTGCTCATTGTAAAAGATTCATGTTTCCTAAGCCCAGGTTTTCTCTCCTGCATTGAAGCCCATTACACATACATCTGTCATATGGTTCACTTGTGTCACCCTGGGAGTATTAAGGTTTGGGCAGTCAATGCAAGAAAATGTGGATATTCTGTATACTGCTATTGTTATAGGTAATCAACTATTATATTGGTTGTGTCCAACTAGCATCAATAAAATTGTGGCAGGCTATCATATTGTTTAGAACTAGAATACAATATCAAAACATTCATTCAGCGTGTATGTTTCTGCTCTCTCAGACTAAAGGGAACACAACAAATCCAATTTTGTTTCACAATTTTGACATTTATGGTGTTTAAGGGGCTACTGAGCCAGACACAACACTCAATAATGTTTGTTGAACAAATGGGTAAATAATTTAATGGCAATATGATTATAATTTTCAAAGCAAACTGATTCAGTTCTTATAGATGGATAGTCAGACTTTTTTTTTACCACACTGTTTCGATGGAAAAGAAATATGCATTAGCAATACTCTTTATCTACAATCACTTTGTTTATTTAATAAAATGTACTTTTCTGTCTACGTATTTTAATCCTGTTGTGTCTTCTACTTCTATTGCCATTTTCAACATTTAAAATTTCTATCTTTCACAATTTTGTCTTAGAAATTGTCTTCAGTAAATTATTCCAAAATCATCCAATCCCTACATGCAATCTCTACTATCCCTTTGTTTAATTTACTCTTTGCTTATAGCTCAGTTACAGAGCTTATTAGAAATGACCTTGCCGGGTTCGGTGGCTCAGCCTGTAATCCCGCGCTTTGGGAGGCTGAGGTGAGTGAATTGCCTGAGCTCGCGGGTTCGAGAGCCGCCTGGGCAACTTGGCAAGACCTCATCTCTACAATAAATCAAAAACTAGCCGGGCATGGTAGTGCGTGCCTGTAGTTCCAGCTACTTGGAAGGCTGAAGTGGAAGGATCACTGGAGCCCAGCGGGTTGAGGCTGCGGTGACCGGGAGCGGTCACTGCACTCCAGTCTGGGAGACAGAGTGAGACTGCAACTCAAAAAAAAAAAAAAAAAAAAAGAAATGACCTTGTCTTATATACTTTTTCTTATTTCCCTCAGTAGACTGTTAGTTCTGACATCACCACTATAATATTCTATTGAACTTTATAGCACTCACTGTGCTAAGCACAGTACATAATATGAGATCTATAAATATCAATGTGATTAGAGTAAAATATTACACATTTAACCACTAATTGGTTCTTATTTCTTTTGACACTGTATTCCTGAGCCTTTCCTGTTTACTTGTCTTTAATTCCAATTTTCCTGAGGTGAGTAAAAGCCACATTTCCAGAAAATGATTTCTCTCAGGAGTCCAGACAGCTGAGATATCACATGTCTTGTATTTGAGAAGAAAAACTAAGAGAAAAGAAAACGCAACTTAATGGCATTTGAATATCAGTGAAGACAGTGCCATCCAACAGCTTTCCAACCAGTTTGAATATGCATATGATTTTTTAAAAAGTTAAAGTCAAATCTTTTGGGCTTCCACAGATGGAAACACTATCTGTGGAAAACTACTAAGGCTAGATATTTATCTCTTCATGGAAAGTGGGAAAGACAGAAAATATAAATCTTTATCCATTGAAATTGTTTCAGAGGATTACATGGCGTAATAATATCTATTATAGGATGTGACTTTTTAAGTGATGGAATGATTGATTTTGCTCATTGCCATTCAAGGTGTGCTAGGTAGTCCCTACTATAAATGAAGCATGTTATCATAGGAATTCCTCTCAAATGTCTTATTTTCTTCAATAAATGTCTTGATTAATCTGAAATTTCTTGTTTTCTTATAACTAAGAGGCTAACATTTCAATATTTTGACTGATTGGAATGGCAGCTGTCAAGTCAAGTGTAATTTTAGATTACATTTTTAGAAAGCAATTATTGAAAAGGTTTTGTTTAAAATAGTGTACAGATGATTTACAAATTACTTCAGTGATCATTATTTCCTCCCTTTCTATTTATAAAATCAACTTATTCAACACTTTAAGAAAACTCTTTGCTAATTTGGCACCCATTAGTTAAGGAGGGCTAACAACAAAAACTGGAGATTTTAGTTTTCAGGAAAATAAATATATCCATACCTAATTTGCTGGCCTCCAATCAGGGAAGTTCTTTGCTCATATTCTCAGTAAGTCTGTTCATATTTGGACAGAATACTATTCCAAGTAATTTTATGTTATTCTCTATTTTTAGATGTAATAAGTGCTACTGTCTTATGTAATTTATATTATAAAATAATTCACTCAATGTTTATGAACTCTAATAGGAAATGACCACATCAATATTTTGGGGAATTTTGAATAAACTATTTTTTAAACTACTTTTAAAAATCTAAAATATAAAAATAAAATACTTTTTACAAAATTTTAAGAAAATAAAACAATCAAATATCCACTAGTTGTAAAGTGATAATTAATATGAACAAATTTTTTCATTCTTAAAAGTCTTAAATATGCTAAAGGTGTCTCAGGCCAGTTGTACAAAAGATATATTGCTTTGATGGGTCTTAAAATTATTTTTACATTGATAGACTTTATTACTTAAGGCAGTTTAGGATTATAGGATAAAGATGAAAAATACAGACTTCTCATATGCCTCCCATTCCCACTACTACAGGTTTTCTCTATTGTTGTCATCTTATATTAGTGTGGTACATTTGTTATAATTGATATGCTATGCTTTGAGTTTTAATTAGAAAAACTTAAGAAATTCTAGTTCTATATCCAATAGAGGGCGTTATACTTAAGTAATATAATTCTAAATATAGCAACAAGGTAGTATGATTGGTAATATTACCTAGAAAATGAGTCTTGGTAACCATATTTTTATGTTTGGTTTTGTTTTCATCATAAAAGGAAACCTTTTACCACTTCAGGTTTTAGCTGATATTATAATCCTGTCTCTTCATTTTTCATACTCTGTTACCTCACTGATACAGAATATGGTATCAAAACACAGGAAAAATCATAAAATAACAGTTTTGAATGGAACAAAGAGATATACAGTGAAGTAATAACAAAACAAAACTTTCATGTGCTATAAGTGGTAAAAAAAAAAAAAGTATAAAAATAAAGCCTACTTTGGAACACTATCACCATTCATGTAATTTGAACAAATGCATATTGGAAAAATTTTGTATGATTAGTTATAAAGCTCTCATAAAAGACATATGGCCTGTTGAATACAGATGAGGAAGAAAGTTGCAAGACAAATTCTAACCGAACCAGAAAACATACAATTCCATATTGTGTCATAGTTCGGGGTTATAATCAGTTCCTAGAATTAAAGAACTGTAAGCTTTAATAAAAGCATATATGCTATTGCTTATAGATTTATATGTACAATTATAAATAGCAACTACATAGTAAGCATATATAGCTATTATTCTGTAGTGTTTATTTGCTCATTTTCAATGAATTTATCCATTTGTCTTTATAAATATCTAAAACAATGACTGTGGGTTGGTATAATCATGATTGGACATTAAGTACAAGTAGAACCCTATTGGTCCTTACAGATAAGAGTCTGTTTTACTGAGTAAAAAACTATGTAAAAGTCTTTACAAATCTTATGCTTATTTGAATATAGTTAAATTTACATGTGTGCCATAAATCACATTACCGCTCTTTGAATGTTCTAATCCTATAATTGAAAAAGAGTATAATGTCTAAACAATAGTAATTTCTCAATAAATAGCTAATTCTTATGATTCCCAACATTCTAATCTTGGTGTAAACTAAGATCTCATTTTATTTGTAAATGTTATTAATGCCCATTAGGAGTTTTGGATTAAGATTGTCTTGTTATTGTAATGGCTTTTATCTCCACCGAACTCAATTTATATTGACTTTACCCTTCTAACATTCCCATCTTCAGAGTTTATACAATCCAATTGGTTGCAAATAATTAACAAAAGACATTATTCAGCATTTAAATATGCTTGGTAATGAGATGTTTTTATTATAATGTGTATTCCAAGAAGAATTGCAATTACCCTATACTCATACACTTTTTTTTCTTGTTTGAAACCTTAACAATGTTTATTAGACCTATAATTGAAATTAAAATTTTGATTACTTTAGGGACTGGTTGGCTTGGAGATTTTGATGGGAAACTTTACTTTGTAAGTGTTCCCTGCTCAATTTTCTTTACTTATTCTGGTATGAATGTATATGTTTAAGAGCAAATAATTATGCTTTTAATTATGTCCTACTGGTAAGTTGCTAGGAAAACGGTTTCCTAATCTGTAAAAATTTAGATCCCTGAAATATTTTACATAAAGTAACTTTGTAAAAAAAAAAATTGTAAGCATTTTTAGCAAGCTGAGGATTAGCAATGCCTATGGAGAGGAGTCAGAACTCAGGAAGTTCACCTTTAATTTACTAGTGGTGATGATTTTCCTGTATGAATGAACAGATCGTTGTTAAGTCAGATTCTAGGTCATCAGGTTAATTAGTGAACTCTTCCCTCTGGTTACTAAGATGTTATATTAGTAACACATTAATTAAAATTGACCAGGTAGAGACTAGATAAGATATTACATTGTAATTTGCATAGGGATCCCACATCTACTACTTATTATATGTGTGATAATAAACCTCTGAGTATTTATATCCTAATATATTAGCAATAAACAGCAATAATATTGATATGCTCTTTCCCTACTTGAGTTGCAGGAAGAAAGACATAATTTTCTTGGAAAACCTAAGCACTATGGATCATAAAATGATTATTAAAGGTCAATCAACTGATTTAATTGTTTGCAAATTAGTTTGATAGGCAGAAATTAGATATTTGTGATGTTATACTGATTTACTATCTGATAACTAATTCGGAATATTTAATTTGGACTAATGTTAACCTTTTTAGAGATGCCTATTTTTCAAAGTTTTATTCATTTTGAGGGATTGTACCAGTATCTGCTGAAGCTACTGTTCTAAAACTATGAAAACTGAGAAACCACATTTTTTTGTTGCTGTTGTTGGCAGTGATTTTCTTTATTCTCTTTTGGATGTAGTCTGCTCTAGGCAACCAGAGTGGACATCTGTGGGTACAGAGAACAACTCTTTTTGCTAATGTATAACAATGCCTTCATGATAAACAGATGATATTTGCAGATGGTTGGTATCTCCAAACCAATTGGAGTTGTTCAATTCTCTCAGATTTCCATACAAATATATTCTATTCTAACTCATATGCCAATACGAATTTATTTATATTTCTAGAAAATCTCACCTGAAATTTCTTTTTTCTTAATCATTTCAAAAAGCCTTTGTTTAGACAGTTACCCCGACAGAGTTGTAATTAGGAAGTATGCTTGTATGTGTATTTATGAGTGTGTTCCTGTTGAACACACTAATCATAATTAATGCATCTTAGTACCGTTTCTTTCTAAGATTACATTATATACAGCCATCTTTTTAGAATATGCCAGTATAGATATGACAAAAATAAATAAAAATGAGGACAGTTTTGTACCTTTCACAAGAACCCGATGGGCTCCCAAGAAAAGTTCACAAGTATATATTAAAAAGAAATGAATCAGAAACTCTAATTATTACAACTAGAACAGAGAAAATATCTCTTCTGCATTTCAGAATTTTTGCTACCTTTTAGGAAACACAGATACATTTCAGTAGTGAAAATACTAATTTATTGGACTGTTTCGTTAACTGGGTTAATATTTGTTTCTTCCTCATATTAAAAGAGATTATAAATAATAGTCAGTAGACTGACACTTTTAAACGGTTATTGAAAAACATGGCATTGTCCATTGTTTTATATTTCAAGCTGATCTGAGGTACAATATTTGTTTCCCAACAAACTGAGTGTGTCTAACATATTTGTAGTATTGCTGCCTTTGAAGTTCAATATCTTGGATCATCCTTAAACAAAAAGTTAGCTTCGTGTCTATCTCTTGTTTTTCCTGTCTGACATACATAAAATCTTATTAGTCAATAACAAATATGCAGTTCTTTGGCAAGCTGCAGTGGGATTTGAAAAGAAGAAAGGGAAAAGTAGCTCAGGGAAGTTAAGTGGAGGTTAAATGAACTGTTCTTGGTAGCGTCTGGCATCCTGACTCTGGGTGTGAAGAATGTAACAGTTAATGACATTGATAGAGATACAGTGATCAATCAGTGTTCTACAGTGGTCAACTATGACAGCTAAAAGAATTATTCATTTTTGAAGTTCTACATGCACATTGACAATTACCCTTATCTTTTGGGTAGATTCCTAGAATCCATAATTTAGAAAAAATAAGAAAAATTGACCTCAGAATTCCAAAGGAAAAAAAAAAAAGCAATGAATAAACATTACAGTCTTTTCTTTCTTTTAGATAGCTTGTTTCAGAATTTACACAGTAAATAAATAATAAAACTAGCTGTCATCCTGGTTAAGCTTCATTATACTTTCAACATGCAGGTTTGCTTGCTTTTGAAAGCAGGCTAATGTATTCTACTGCTTGTGACTGAACATAGAAGCTCTCAATTTCTTGGCTTAAGTTTTCCTTGACTCTCTTAGGTTAGGTTGAATCTAACCCTCCAAAATCTTTGTAGTTTCTGCAGTGCTTTTAGCTCATCGTACAGAAGCTGCATTCCAACAACAACAACAACAACAACAACAACAAAACAACGAACAAATAAGTAACTGGAGTCACCCCCTCTCTTCTAGTTTTACTGTCAGCCTTTTGTAGAATGAACTACAGTATTTTTCTTCGGTCATGGAAATTTTTAAAGAGGTTATTTTCTTTTTCAAATACAATAGTCTCATTCTAAAACCTAAATTGAGCCCAAACTTTTGCTCCAGATCCAAGCAAATCATGCTACTTCACTTTAATGCATAGAATTTATTCCAAAACATAAGCAACAAAACTTCTCCTCTTCTTGAACTCGCATTTATCATAGACTCTATTCACAACATCAATGCTCAGAAGGCCTAGTTTAGAATGTTCCAACTAAAAATTATAAAAAAACAAATAAGCAAACAAACAAACAACCTCCTGGTGGATTTTGGTAGAGTTCCCAATGTAATCTTATTACAATACAAATTTTAACTTATTTCAATTATTTTATAATAGGTATCTTAGGAAGATAAAAGTCTGGGCTGAAAATATAAATTGGATAGTTTTTGGCTTATGTGATGTATTCAAAATCATGATACTAGAGAATGTGAGCAATGAGTAAATATAGATTGAAAGAGGGTCTAACACATGAAGCTTTGAAATACCTGATGAAGCAGCATTTATCACACTTATCAGTAGATAAATGATCATTCAATCTCCTAATCATTTTAATTTAGATATTTAAAAAAATTTGCTACAACCTAATTTTTTAGAAATAAATAACGTATTGTTTTGCCAGATAGAAAATGACTCAGAAGAAAATATGAAGTTGATTATGGGATGGAGAATAAAATTCCGTAAAATGAACAAATGAGCTCAAATCCCTTTAATACATTGTTAGTGTTTCTGATGCTCTCTAAGTTGGCATTTAGTACTACACACAATTGATTAAAATGTCCTTTTACATTTAAAAAAATTTTTAAGATGTAGGGTACAATTTAGATTTAGGTATACAAGTGGTCATTGTGCAGGTAAAGTTTGGGCCGCTCTATGGTCCCCACTTTGGTTTGTGATCAGGTTTTCCTATTGATGTTATGTGACCCCGCTCCCTCCTCTGGCAGTATCCCACTACTGCCAATTTCTTTCTTATTTATTATGGTAAATGTTCCGGCTTCACTTATGAGTGAGAACATGTGGAACTCAATTCTTTGTTTCTGTGATAGATCACTGAGTATGATAGACTCTAAATCCATCCAAGTTGCTGTGAAGTCCATAATTTTGTTCTTCTTTATGACTGTGTAGTATTTTATAGTGTATATGTACCACTTTTTAAAAAATTCAGTCCAGCTTTGATGGGCAATGAGAATGGTTCCATGTTTTTGCTATTGTGAACAGTGCTGCAATAAACATGTCTGTGCAGATCTTTATTGTTGAGTAATTTAAGTTCCTCTGGGTATATACCCAGAAGGGGAATTGCTGAGTTGTATGGAAGATCAATATCTAGTTTTTTAAGAATCACTACACTGTTTTCCACCCAGGTTGAACTAGTTTGCATTCCCACCAACAGTGTAGAAGTGTTCCCTTTCCCTTTTCTCCACATCCTTGCTGTCAGCATCTGTGTCTTTTTTTTCTTTTTTTTTTTTTAATTAATGATGACAGTTCTTACTGGAGTTAAGTAGTATCTCAATGAGACTTTGATTTCCATTTCTCTGATGATTAGTGGGGTTGAGCATTTTTTCATGTGTCTGAAACATGTACCTGTATGTCTTCTTTTGCAAATTGTCTATTCATGTCTTTTGTCCATTTTTTAATGGGGCTGTCTGTTTTTGTCCTTTCAGCATGTTTGAGTTCTTTGTAGAACCTTGATGTTAGGCCTTTTTCATATATGCAGTTGGCAAATATTTTTTTCCCATTCTGTAGGCTATGTCTCCACTCTCTTAATGGTTTCTTTTGCTTTGCAGAAGTTTTTCAGTTTGATGAGGTCCCACTTGTCTATCTTATCTCTTATGGCATGGGCTTTGGGGTTTTGATCAGGGATTGGTTGCCAATTTCCATGAGGGTGTCTCCTGCATTTCCTAAGAGTTTTAATTGTTCTTACCTGAATCTAGTATTTTTATAACACTTATCTCCAGCTATAATACATAATTTACTTATATATTGCACACAATATTTATTTGTATCAATACTTAATAAAATTTAAGCTTCAAATGTACAAGTATTTATACAATTTATACAATAAATACTTATCCACTCTTTGTTGATTGAATAAATGAATTAATCATTTGATTCAAATCTTAAATGATGTTTGGTTTGGCTTTGTGAGTCATTTGTCCGCTAACCATGTGTCTAACATTTTATCAAACTGATCTATACTGGACATCTATAAATTAGGTCATGAAGTGGGTGTCATCATGAAAGGTATGGTCAAACTAGTTCTCAGAAAATGATAATAATGATCCAAGGAAATGTACTCTGATAATGGTAGATTGTAGGAAATGAAAAGAAAACTTTGTAGTGAAATTAGACAGATCTATATTTAAATTTTCAAATTTATTGTCAAGTAAATATTTCTTCACATGACCCAATGGCTACCTTGAATGTGTTAGGAAGTAGAGTAAATATACTGAAGATCTTTTAATAGTAACATAAAAGGTTGAACTTCACAATTTTCAGATATTTCTATGAGGTAGTATAATACATTCATTAAATGATATTATTTCTTAAATTATTTTTGATGTATGTATAGTTTAACTCTGTCATTGAATAACTAGGAAAAATAGACTTTTATAGTTAAATGAATTCAATTACTCTAAAAAACATATTGAACATATGCAAATTTGTTATTTGGTATATTTCACAAAAGCAGTGTTAAATACACTTTTATATAATTCAAATTAGCTATAATTTTTTAATATAACATGCAGTTTTATCACTTAAAAACATGAATTAGTCCCTTTTGTCAGATGAGACCTTTAAAAGAAAAAACATGAATTAAGTCTATAATATTTTTTATTAATAGAAAGGATTAATCATGAAAAAACACGAAAAACTTAAACAATATTACTCTTTTGGTTTAAAGCATCATTTTCTGATAACAATACAGCAAGTTTTCAAAGTATAAAATATTGAACATAGAGATTTATTTAATTTTATTCAATTTTATTTAGTATGGCAAGTAAAACAAAATTTTGTTTTATTTTTATGTATTAAGTACATAATATTATATATTTAATTATTTTTAAAAGCAGGATTTATTGAGAGGACAGAAAAGCTCTCACAATGGGAGGGGACCCAAGGGGGTTGCCCTATATATTTATTTTTAAGTATTAAAATGTAATTGTATTTATTTATTTTAATACATAAAACAACATGTATATTTAAAAGTTTTAATATTACCTACTTTATATGATGTATACTTTGACTTGTAACATGAACAAAAAAGACATTTTCAATATAACTATTATGAAAGGAAAGCAAAATACATATTTAACTATAAATATGTGATAGACATTATAAATTATCTAGACCAATAAACTAAGATTGTTAATAAACACTTAAAATCCAGGGAATTTATCTAAATTAAAATAATAAAATACTGGAACACTGTATTCTTCTATTTTAAACAACAAAAATGCTAATTGTGACTGGGCGTTGTGGCTCACGCCTCTAATCCCAAAATTTTGGGAGACGAGATGAAAGGATTGTTTGAGCCCAGAGGGTTTCAACCAGTCTGGTCAACATGGTGATACTTTGTTTCTGCAAAATATCAAAAAATTATCCAGATGTGATGACATGAGCCTGTTGGCCAAACTTCTGAGGAGGTTGAGTCAGAAGAATTGCCTAAGCCCAGAAGGTTGAGACTGTGGTGAGCCATTTACTCTGTACTCCAGCCTGGGTAACAGAGTGAGACTCTAACTAAAATAAAATAAAATAAAATAAATCTGATGATAATAGCTATATGCTTATGCAAATAAAATGAATCTTGATTCTGTTATTTGAGAAATTTTCTACTTTTTAAAATTTCTAGCAATCTGTATAAACTTAAGAGATACTGTGCAATTTCATTACATGGATATATTTAGTAGTGATAGAAATCTCAGCTTTTAGTGTACCACTTACCTGAATAACATACATTGTACTCATTAAGTCATTTCTCATCCCTCCCTCCCTCTTTCTCACCCTCCTTAGCCTCCAGTGACTGTTATTTCACTTTCTATGTCCATATGTAGACATTATTTAACTCTTATTTATAAGTGAGAACATGTGGTATTTAACTTTGTTTCTAAATTATGTCACTTAAGACAATAGCCTCCCACTACCAGGTATATACCTACAGGAAAGGAAATCATTATATAGAAATCTGGCTTCTTTAAAAACGCATAGTACATATAGTACATACTCACCTCTTTGATTAAAACAATGCATTATTTAATTAAAAGAATCAAAATTGTTTTCCATATAACATATGATACTGTTCTTTAACTCACTTTGTTTCCACATTTTAAAAGTTGTTTTATACATGCCTTTACCTTGAAGCATCTAATAAAATAATAACTGCAAGTACACAAACAACAGCTGCCAAATCAATACCAACAATTGCAACTCTATAAACAAAACTCATGTGAATAAAGTGCAATAGGGAAAATTAGTAGATGAAAGAAACATTGTATAACTGACAATTAATCACTGCAAAAAAATATATCAGAGGTTACCAGAGTCTAAACATGGTGAAGTGAGGTCTGGATTAAGAAAATGTGGTACATTTGATTATTACAGGATTGGTTCCATGTTTTCACTAATGTGAACGGTGTGGCAATGAACATGCGTGAGCAGGTATCCTTTTTGAAAAAATATTTGTTTTCCTCTGGGTATATTTCCAGGAGGGGTATTTCTGAGTCACATGGAAGGTAGATTTTCAGATACGTTAAAAATCACCACACTGTTTTCTATAGAGGTTTTACTACTTTGCATTTTCACCAACAGTGTAGAAGTGTTCCCTTTTCTCCACAGTCACATCAGCATCAGTTGTTTTTTGGTTTATTGATGATGGTCACTCTTACATATCAGGTGGTATCTCATTGTGGTTTTGATTTGCATTTCTCTGATGATTAGTGATAATTCACTTAGTATGAGGGTCTCCAGTTCCATCCAGTTTGCTGTGGTCCATGATTCTGTTCTTCTTTATGGCTGCATAGTACTCCACTGTGTATATGTATCACATTTTCTTTATCTAGTCCACTGTTGATGGGCAGTAGGGTTGGTTCCATGTTTTTGCTATTGTGAATAGTGTGACAATAAACATGTGCGTACCAGACTTTTTTGCTAGAGCCATTTATGTTCCAAGATCAGATACTTATTTTTATTTTGATGTCATCATTTCATTTGCTTTCTCTGTCCATTATCTTTCATTCTTTGTCAAAATATCCCCACTAAAATTTCAAATTTTATTATTTTTGCCTCAAAGAGAACCTGAAACACCATAAGGTATATTTAAATTTTTTTAAATTTTCCTTTCAAAAATTATGATTTCACAAGTGGAATACATACTCAAAATGGCTGAGCATAAATCAATGCACACTGATTAATACAAGTATAATGTGTTTAAAGTCTCCAAAGTTCTCAATAATAAGACAAGTGTTGATATTTTTTCCTTCTTTCTTTCTTCTTCTTTTTCTTCTTTTTAAGTAACCTGCTTTCAAGGATACACAGGTACCGGATATTATATACACACATATTTGTAACCCGTATTTTTATTTTACAGAGAATCTGGTTTGCTCTGCGGGAAAAGAAATATCCAATTATAAAACAATCTGGTATTTTGTTTTTTTAGTTGTAAATTTAAGATTTAAATTCCATACCTCTACATGCAGTTAAGCAAATGAAAAAAAAGAAAAAGCTGTTTGATGGAGCTACAGCCGTTTTATTTTTATTTTCAATAAACTACATAAACAGAAAGAGCAAACATCTGCCCATGCCAGCTGCTAGAATGTTGTGGAGGTAATAGAATGCCTATGTATTGATATGTTTTTATTTTTCTAGTGAGGCTGTGGCATCCTGAAGTGTTCTCTTTAGGATACATGTGCTTCTCTAATTGAGAGAATTAAAGCCAGTAGATGATAGTAGGGCTGTCAGCTCTATATTAACACGTCTTTGAGCGCTTCTTATGAATATATCTAGTTTTATGGAAGTGACTCTACACTGTTTTGTAATCTATATTTTAAATGTTGGGAAAAAAAAGAAAACTAAATAAAAGAGATTTATATTATCCTAATGTTATCATAATTTATAATAATGTAGTAAGAATAGATACATAAATAAATTTACAGTATAATTATCTTCATGCTGTAATGTTGAGAAAAATCTCAGAGTCCTGAGTAGTTACAATCCAACACTTGTTAAATTACAAAAAAACTCTATTTCATTTTTTTCATGAATGGAAATAGTCACTATCTTGAATTTATTAAAAAATAAAATGTACTGTTTGAAAACATGACAAAACTATGATTGCATAATTTGGAATATTGATTAGTAAAGGAGTGCCACCTATAAATAAAATTAATGTTTTTCTCTTTATCAATGATATAATTCATTATTACATAATATAACCATGGAATGAAAACTATCTTAAAGCAAATCTTCCTTCTTCTTTAAAAATCACTGCATGAGAATTTTTTTCATTGTTCTGAGAAAAGAATGTTAAAATATATTGTGAATTATTTCAGATCATCTCAAAGTATCTTACCTCCTTTTGTATGAATAAATTTTATTACAGAACAAAAGGAGAATAGAGGTTTCTGGTTCCAGTAATTCTGGGCCCTTCAGGGAATGAATTTTGCTTACAAGTGTCTCTTACCGTTAAAAAATGACAACTTTTTATGTGGAATCAAGAATATTAGGACACAAACCCTTTGAAGTGAGCTAAATATTGAGAGATAGTTTTCCATTAAAATGGTATCTCCCTTCTTGATTCCATGATTGTAATCTAAACAAAAGACTCAGTCATCACTATTGACTACTAGAACTGAAATTAGGGAATAATTTCCTCTGTATAAATGAATTCTTAGATGTCACTTCATTGCAGAAAGTTATAATATACACTACAAAAAAAAATCAATGCTTTGCCTTAGAATAGTCAGGTATGTTAAATAGGATATCATCATCAAGAAAATATCTGTAAAATTAAAAGCTGAAAAACAGCAAACCTATCAAAAACATTAGTTAAGTAAGGAGTAACAATGCCAAATTATTGCAGGAAATGATTATTTTCTCAGAAATATATTTATTGAAAAGATAAAAAATATTTTATTTGGAATTACTGATCAAGCTTTCAGTGGAATGGAGAATATATCATGTTTACGAAACTGGAAACATGAAGATAAATGCCAAATAATTTGTTTAAAGACAGAATGCTACTGAGCACACAATTCTACTGGAGGCAGTAAAAATACCTCAAATATTTTGTAAAGTAGAAGCCAAACTTGGATACTGAATGTAGGAGAACAAAACAAAACAAAACACACCAAAGAGTACAAACAGAAAACAATAGAGATATATTGTAAAATACACAGGGACAGCTACCATAAATGTAATTTTTAAAATGATATTTAGTGCTTCCTCAAAGTTATTGATACTTTGAACAAAAATATACAGAACAATAAAAAGAAAACAGCTATTCACTAACCCAGCATAATGGCAAGTCACAGAATGCCCAAATATTGAAATAATTAAGAGTAAGTAAAGATAGTAATACCAAATGCTACTATTCACATGGTAAGAGTGCCCTAAAAAAAACTGAAAGATTAAGGGAGGTGGATGACTAACAACAGATTAGAGTCACTAGATCCACAGTGAATTTATAAATATTAAATGTGTAGAATGCTAAATAAGAGCATGAATTGCAGGAAAATACAATCAAAGTAACTATGATTCGAAGTCTAGGGAACAGAAAGCAATAGAGGAAGCAGCCTTTGGCAATCTGATGTTTAAGAGGAAGAAAAGGGAAAAAATGAGATATTCAGTGTTCTATAAGACAGACAAGAAACAAAAAATATGTGGACACATGACCCCTCTCCCAGCAGAAAAAAAATACACAATCCAGTTCAAGAAAGTGGACTTTGAGACACTGCAAGAAGAGAACTTCTTTGAACTAGAAATCTTGTAAACTTCCGTTAAATTACTAACTTCAAAATGTCTTTTTTGGGTTATCATTAAAAATCAGGAAATGATTTAAACATATCAACACATGAGCTCTCTCACCACTCCCTTCAGTGTAAAGTAAAAGAAAACTCTAAAACTGTGCTCTAAGCCTTTGAAGATATGAAAACCGCTTGAAATATGAACTAATAATTAGATAAGATGTAAACAAAAAAATGAAGATATAAAAGGATAGTTAAAAATTAAGAAATAGAAAACTAATCTCAGTAGTTATGATTAAATTACAACATGCCCAATGGGACAAACTTTAATCAATATGTAGTAAGGGGAATTGAAGACCTCTCAGAAAACAAGCAGAGAATAAACATGAGATAAAGAAAGAAGCATACGGAATAGAACAGAACATCTTGAAAACTAGATAGTTGACAAAGAAGGGAAATTTTTTTGTATAATGGGGGACCTTGGGAAAGCAAAACAAAGCACAATAGATATCATTAGTAGTTAAAATTGTATTCAAGAACACTTTTCAGATATAATAGCTTAAGGAAAACTAAGCCTACAACGAAAGAATTCATCAGGTAACTAGGTAAATTAAGATCAATTAACTCTGAGACATAGCCTAGTGAAAGTATTTAAATTCAATGATTAAAAAAGTGTTTTGTTTTTATTCTTGACGTCTTGATTTATTTTTCCCAGGAGTTGGGGTAGGGATGAAGATAATTTACTAAGACAAAAGAATCACAATGGTGTCAGACATTTCAAATCATTATATAAAACAAGACAACAATGGAGCAACATTTTCAAAAACAATAACAAATGAAAGATTTAAAATGTCATCCAAAAATTTTATATTTGTCCCAAATCTCCTTCAAGTATCAGTTCAATATAGCAACTATCAAACATATGTGAACATATACTCTTCTAAACACTCTTACTCAGAAATGTTTAGAGGTTAAGCTTCATCCAGCCGAAAATGAATAGACAAATTTCAGTGAAAGAACTGATGGCGAACGTTTAAATATATATCAAGATAGATCTAAATCTAAGAGGAAAAGTGAGGATCAAAGTGGAAGAATGATATATCAACATTATGTTATTAAAAATAAAAATAATGCAAGTCAACAATGGAAGAAGAGAGAAAAGTAAAAGGAACATTAATAAAAGTACATTGTTACATAGAAAATGTGTAGAAGTTAAATAATACATTTAAACACAGGCAAACCAGATAGTAAAACGTGAAATAAGAAGGAAAATATCTAAAGACATTTACATGTGTGTAAATAGCCATGCAAACAAATATTAAACCTTCCTAAACAATATTTTTTAAAAATACAATAGTCATATAAGCTCATGGAGACAGAAACTTTGCCCATAAAAATAATAGGTTATAAAGTAAAAGAGCTAAGACCAAAAACGTTTGACTCTTGAACAATGTGAGGATTAGAAGTGCTGACACTTCAGTGAAAAATTCACTTATAACTTTTGACTAAAAAAAAAAATCTTACTAATAACCTATTGTGAAACTGGAAGCCTTACCAATAGCATAAACAGTCAATTAACATATATTTTGTATGTTATATGTACTCTATCTTGTATTCTTACTTTAAAGTAAGCTAGAATGAAAACACTATAAAAAATCTTAAGGAAAATATATTTACAATTCATCAACTGGAAGTATATCATCATAATAGTCTTCAATCTCATTGTTGAGTAGGCAGAGGAGAAAATGGGATAAAAAGGTTCGCTTTGCAGTTTCAAGGGTGGCAGAAACAGAAGAAAATCTGCATATAAGTGGATCTACACAGTTCCAGTGTGTGTTGTTCACCTGTAATTCAGTCATAGTAATCTGAATGGGCTTAACTCACTTATTAAAAGAAAAATTATTCAGTTTGTTACACACATTATGGACAAAATATATTTTGTATTCAAGGGATACATCTAAACTCAAGTGACTCTTCAAAAGGCTAAAACCAAAGAAGTTGGCAAAATTATACTAGACACATAAAAATATTTTAAAAATTGGAAAAAAAAAAACTTTAGTAAAAAGATACCACTGCACAAAGCTAAAAAATCGAATGCACTGATATTATCAATTACCGGTTAGCATGCAAAGCAACAGGAAATCTTTGGTTATCAATAATTTAATGTTGTTTATTAATAATATATTGTTTCTCTAGTTGTAATAAGTGTATAATATATATGCAAGAGGTTAACAATACTGGGTCTAGTGGACACAGAAATATTACCTACTATGTTTGCAACTATTCCACATATGTGTATATTTAGTGTATATAACAATGAATTTGGAAATAAGTATGCAATTGTGAAATCATTACCACAGTATGTTAAAAACATATTCATAACCTCCAAAAGTTTACTCCTATACGCTTTCTTATTGTTATCATTATTTTATAATAAGTTCTGCTAATATAAGAGCTACTCTTTTGTACAATTCCAAGTATATACAACAGTATACTATTATAATACAATATTCATATTAATATCTCTATTGTCATGACATCATCTGTACTATTACTACAGTATCAAGTATAGGTGCTACTCTATACCATAGATTCTTAGGACTTATTTATCTTGTTTAACTTAAACTTTGTATCCACTGTCTAATGCTTCCCATTTCTTGCTCTTCCAGGAGCTGACAACAAGCATTCAACTCTGCTTCTAAGAGTTTGACTATTTTATGTTCTTAATATAAGAAGCGTCATGTATTTTTGTATTACTTGGGTCTAGCTCATTGCCAAGGTCAATTACAAGAAGCTTTTCCCTGTGTTTTATTCTAGGAGTGTCACAGTCTCAGGTCTTGTATTTGAGCCTACTCTCATTACCTTTATTTAACTTATTATTGGGACCCTTAGAAAATTGGGTCAGAAAAATAATTTTGAAATATTCACATCAGAAGTAAAGAGGTAACATTATCTCAGTTTGCAGATGTCATGATTTTGCATATGCAAAATTTAAGGATGCCATAAAAAACTGCCAGAATTATTAGAAAAATTCAGCAAAGTTGCATAATAAAAAAATCAACACACACAATTTAATTTTGCTTCTATATACAAGCAATAAATAATTCAGAAAAGAAATTAAGATAGGTTAAGAAATTTAATTTTTAAAACTTTAAAATAGCATCAAAAAGAATAAAATACTTATGAGCAAATGTAATCATGGAGGCGAAAGACTTGTATGCTTAAAAGCTATAAAAAATAATGAAAGAAACTAAAGCAGACACAGCTCAATAAAAATACATCACATTTTCCTAGACTGAAAGAATAATATTGTTAAAATTTCCATTTTGGCATTTTCTACAGAAACAGAAAAAACAAAAACAAAAATTAAAGCTTATATGAAACCACAAAGGACTTGAATAGTTAAAGCAATGTTGAGCAAGAAGAACAAAACTAGAGTTATCACAGTTTCTGATTTCAAAGTTTATTATAAAGCAGCAGTAATCAAAGCAGTATTGTATGGCATAAAAACAGAAATATAGACCAACAGAACAGAAATAAACTCACTTATATACTGACATCTTATCTTCAAGAAGAGAACCACGAATCCAAAACGGAGAAATTTTAGTCTTTTTTAATAAATGGTGCTGGGAAAACCAGGTATCTAAATGCAAAACAATGAAATTAGATCCTTATTTTGCATCATGCACAAAAATCTACTATGTTGAATTAAAGATTTTAAAATTTGATTTTAAAATATAAGGACCATAAAGGCTAATTTGTAGAAAGACATGAATAATAGGAGAGTCTAATATATTACTTTGAGCATCAGGAAGATCAGGTGGACCAAAAATACATAAGAATATAGAAGGTCTTAGTAACATAATCGATAATACAACTTTGATGGGCAACCCTTTCAGATCCCTTCCCACTCTGGGAGTTTTTCTGCCTTCTTAATAAATCTTGCTTTAAAACAAACAAATTTGGTAGGTTATACTTGTAAACCCAGCACTTTAAGAGGCTGAGGTGATAGAATAACTTGAGATCAGGGATCTAGACTAACCTAGACAACATAGTGAGATCGTGTCTCCACGAAACATTAAAAAAATAGCCAGGTGGGGTAGTAATACCTTTAGTTCTAGCTACTCAAGTGGATCCTGAGGCCACAGCAAGTTATGAATATGCCACCGTACTCTAGCATGGGTGACACAGACAATGTCTCTAACAAAAACAAAAAGAATAAAACTTTGATCCTCTGATAATAGAGAATGCACTATAACATTTTTTGGTACACTCATGGATCATTCTCAAAATTTGATACAATTTATGTCTCAAAAATGCAGTAATTCTTATGACATAAAAATAGTACAACCAATAGTGTTTGATTAAAAGGCTATAAAAATGACATTATTAACAAAATTAAAGAAAGTATAATTCTTGCACATTCAAATTTTAAAAATCTATTGAAATCATTTTGTTTAATGAAAGGAAAATATAAACTAAAATTAGACAATTTCTAAAAAAATAATGATTATAGAAACACTACATATCAGAAGCTATGGATTATATTTAAAGTAGCGTATGGTAGAATTTTCCAGAGTCTACAGGGAAAATTTATGCTGAAGTAGGTATGAGAATCCAGCTCTCTTCTCAATGTAATTTATGAAATATTTCTCTTAGGAATAGAATGGTCCAAGTCTTACGCTACCATGCATTGGAGACTAAGTTTCAAGTCTACACTTCTTTCCAGTCAAGGGAGAGATTATTTTATAGTGAATGGCTAATCAGCTTTGGCTTGTACACAAACTTTCAAAGAGATATTTTATTTGCAATTATTTTAAGAATCATTTATAGTAGCAGAAATATTTAACTAGCTCAAGTCTAAATTTGGGTATATTAAATAAAATACTGTAATTCCATATCATAAAATACTAAATAGTGTTTTTAAATTATTTTTTAATTAATGTCATCATATAACAAAAGAATCTCAATTTTATATAAAATAGCATAAAATTGTACATACAGTAGTTAAGATAAATAATAGGCATGTATCATGTATGCATACAGAGAAAAATACTGGAAGTCAAAAAAGTTAATATTGATTATTTCTGTACTGTGGATTGACATGAGTTTTACTGAGCCTTTATCACTTTCAGTTTATTCCACTTTTCTGTGATAAGTATATCTCATTTTTATAAAAATATGGCAAAATTAAACCACTTCCTTGTATAATTATAGCTCTTATTTTATCTGGCAAAGATTGAATTATTCTTCCAATAATTTAAACAATTTGTGCAATTTCTATATTAAAATTTTATCTTAAATACTGCATAAAATAATATACAACTTTAAAGCCATAATAAAATTCTTATTTCTTGCAAGGTTTATTATAACCAGAGCATGTAAACCAAAAGTCATATAATTAGATATGCTGTCAAATGAACACTCAGGCAAATAAGTTTATTGTTATGCCCATATAACCGAATATACAAATTATATGTTGATATGTTCAATTATTTCTCTAGACTTATACATATATCAATAAAGTTGTCCTTCATCCCCCATTCAGAATAGCAATTTATTTTTTATTCATCCTTCGTTCAGGATAGGTATTTATTTTTATTTATTTATTTTATTATAGAGATGTGTGATACAAGTGAAGGTTCATTACATAAGTAGACTGAACTCTTTTTTTTTTTTTTTTTGAGTTGGAGTCTCACTCTGTTGCCCAGACTGTAGTGCAGTGGCCACTCCCAGCCACCGCAGCCTCGACCTGCTGGACTCAGGTGATCCTTCCGTCTCAGCCTTCCAAGTAACTGGAACCACAGGCACATACTACCACACCCGGCTAATATTTTGATTTATTGTAGAGATGAGGTCTCGTCAACTTGCCCAGGTGGGTCTCAAACCCGCGAGATTACAGGCTGAGCAACCCAGCCAGGCCTAGTAGACTGCATTCAGCTGAAGTTTGGACTTCTAACTAACCCTCACTTTCCCTAGTAGTAGACAGGAGTCCTTTGTGTTGTCAAATGCCCCCATCCTTTGTATCCTCTCCCCGCCCCTTTTTTTTTTTTTTTGGCAAAGACAGAAAAGTTTATTTAAAAGTAAATTAGAGAAAGAGAAGGGAGAGAGAAGATTCACCTCCCCAAGGTGGGGGAGGGGGCTCTTCCCTCCCTTTCCTAACAGTTTCAAGTGACTGCCAATTCTTCCCTTGAGCTAATGTGAATAGAGTTCAGGGCCCACTTATGAATGAGAACATGCAGTTTTCATTTTCTTGTTTCTGTGATAATTCACTTAGTAGGTTGTTCTTCAACTTCATTCAATTTGCTTTGAAGTTCATGATTTTGTTCTTCCTTATGACTGCATAATACTTTATTGTATATATGTGCAACATTTTCTTTACCTAGTTTACTTTTGATGGACAGCAAAACTGTGTCCATGTTTTTGCTATTGTGAATAGTGTGGCAATAAACATGCAAGTACAAATGTATTTTTGGTAGAGTGATTTATGTTCCTCCAGGCATATTCCTAGGAGAAGGATTGCTGGAGCATATGGAAGATAAATTTTTGGTTTTTTAGGAATTTTTAGTTTTTTACCACAGAGGTTGAACTGTCTTGCACTCCCACCATCAGTGTAGAAATGTTTCTTTGTCTCCATACATGCACCAGTATCTGTTATTTTTTGACTTATTAATGATAGCCATCTTTATCAAAGTTAGGTGGCATGTCACTAGTTTTGATTTGTATTTTTCTGATGATTAGTGAGGCTAAGCATTTTTTCATGTGTCTGTTGGCTGCTTGTATGTCAACTTTTGAGAAGTGTCTGTTCATGTCCTTTGCCCATTTTTTAATGGGATTTTTTTTTTCTTTTCACTTCTTTTGAGTTCCTTATAGAGTATGTATTTTAGACCTTTGTCAGATGCATAATTTGCAAATTTCTTTTTCTCATTCTTTAGATTGTCTTTTTACTTTTCTGATAGTAGTTTCTTTTGTTGTGCAAAAGCTTTTCAGTTTGATGAGGTCCCATTTGTCTATCTTAGCTTTTATAGCATTCACTTGTGGGAACTTGGTCAACAATTTGTTGCCTACTCCAAGTGCATAAGGGTGTTTCCTATGTTTTCTTCTAGGATTCTTATAGTTTGATGTTTTATATTTAGATCTTTATCTATTTTAATTGATTTTTGTATATGGTGATAAGCAGAGGTCCATTTTTATTCATCTGCGTATGGTTAGCCAATTTTCCCAGCACCATTTGCTAAATATGATCTTCTTTTCCCAATGATTGTTACTGGTAGCTTTGTTGAAAATTAGTTTGTTGAGAGACCATGTTTTCACTTCCATGATTTTTGTCCAGTTCCATTGGTCTATGTGCCTATTTCTGTACCAATATAAGCTCATCTTGGTTACTATAGCCTTCTAATAAAGTTTAAAGTCTGGAAGTATGTTACTTTCTGCTTTGTTTCTTTTGCTGAGGATTGTTTTGGCTATTTGTGCTCTTTTTTATTTCCATATGAATTTCTGTATTGTTTCTAGGTCTGAGAAAGATGATGTTGGTAATTTGATGAGTATTGCATTGGATTTGTTAATTGCATTGCATAGGATGGACAGCTTGACAATACTAATTCTTCCAATTCATGAGTATGGAATATTTTTCCATTTGTTTGTGTCATCCTTGATTCCTTAAGCAGCGTTATGTAGTTCTGGTTATAAACGTCTTTCACTTCTCTGGTTAGGTGCATGCCAAGGTATTTTAATTTTTGTGTAGCTATTGTGAATGGGAATGCACTTTTTCTTTGGTGCTCCACCTGATTGTTGCTGGTGTATAGGAATGCAACTGTCTTTTGCACGTTGATTTTGTAACCAGACACTTTACTAAAGTTGTTTATTGGTGCAAGGAGGCTTTTGAAGCACTCCTTAGAGTTCTCAAGGTATAAAATCATATCATCTGTAAAATCTGATAGGCTAACTTCCTCTTTTCTTGTATGTATAACCTTGGTTTCTTTCTCTTGACTGATTGATCTTACTTGAATTTCTGGCACTTTGTTGAATAGCAGGGATAAGAGTGGGCATCCTTGTGAAAAGTTTGCAGCTTCTGCCCATTGAGGAAACTGTTGACTGTGAGTTTATCTTAGATGGCTCTGCAGTTTTGAAGAATATTCCATCTATGTCCAGATGCTCAAGGGTTTTGTCAAGAAGAGATGCTGGATATTGTTGAATGCTTTTTCTGTGTCTAAATATATAATTATGTGGTTCTTGGTTTTGATTTGTTAATGTGCTGAATTATGTTTATGGTCTTGTGAACATTGAAGCAGGCCTCTATCCCAGGAATGAAGTCCACCTGGTTATGTTGAATGATCCTTGAGATGCGTCATTCATTGGATCCAATTTGCTAGAATCTTGTTGAGAATTTTTGCATCGATGTTCATCAAGGAGATTGGCCTATACATCTCTTTCCTCTTTGGATCTTTGCCAGGTTTGAGTATTAGTATGATGAGTTAGTAAAATGCGTTAGGGAGAATTTTATCATTCTCAATTGCCTGGTATAGTTTCAATATAATTGCTATCAGCTCCTCCTTCTAAGTCTTATTGAATTCATCTGGGAATACATCTGATTTAGTGCATTTTTGGTGGAAAATTTTCTTATGACTGAGTAGATTTCCTGGATTTTTATTGGTCTGTTTAGAGTTTCGATTTTTTGTTTTACCCTTGAAAGGTTGTGTGATGTCAGAAATCCTTCATTATCTTTAGATTTTTTTAAATTTATTTGCATACAGGTATTCATAGTAATCTGTGATCATCTTCTTAATTTCTTCTGGGTCAGTCATGACTGCACTTGTTTGTTTCTAATAATTTTTGTTTAGCCTTTCTCTCTCTGTCTCTCTCTCTCTCTCTCTCTCTCTCTCTCTCCCTCTGGTCAATCTTCCAAAGGATCTACCAATCTTATTTATCCTCTCAAAGAACCAGCTTTTTGTATTATTGATTTTTCTATAAGATTTTTTGTCTTCTATATCCTACAAATTTGATTTTATCTTATTAAACTGAATTTTTCCACTGAGATTAAGATTTAGATTAGTTTGTCTTTCCAACTACCTTAGGTGTGACATGGGGCAGTTTACTTGTGATCTTTTTATTTTTCTGATTTGTGAATGCAATGCTATGAATTTTCCTCTTAACACTCCTTTTATGGTATGCCAGAGATTCTGATAAGATGTGTCTTTGTTATCATTTATTTTAGAAATATTTTTATTTCTGTACTGATTTCTATGTTGACTCAGAAATCATTGAGCAGCAAGTTTTTTAGTACCCATGTCTTCATGTATTTGGTGGATCTGATGGAGGTGATATATATATATTCCTAATGTGATCTGAAAAGATGCATGGTATTTGATCTTTTGAAATTTGTTCATATTTGATTTATGTCCAAGGATGTGATCACTTTTGGGGTATGTTCTGTGTGCTGATAAGTAGAATATATACTCTAAATGTTGGGTGGATTGTTCTGTAATTCTATTAAATCCATTTGATCAAGCATCAAGTTAAAGTTCTGTATCTCCTTGTTTTTTTTTTTTTTTTTTTGCTTTGATGGTCTGTCTAAGGCTGTTCGTGGGGTACTTTGGTCCCTCACTTTGATGGTGTGTGTGTCAGTGAGCTCTCTTAGTTTACTTTAAGTGTTTTATAAAACCTGGTACTCCTATGTTGGGTGTATGTATGTTAAAGATGGATATTTCTTGCTGGTGGGTTGAGCCTTTTATCATTAGTATAATGTCCTTCTTTGTTCTTTTAAACTTTTCATAGTTTGATGTTGATTTTGCCTGATATCAGAATAGCTACACCTGCCCTCTTCTGATTTTTATTTGCCTGAGGGATCATTTGCCAGCCTTTAACTTTGAGCCTTTAGGTGTCCTTTACATGAGATAAGTTTTCTGACAGCAGACTTTTGAATCATTTTTCTTTATCCAGTTTTCTACTGTATGTCTCTTCAGTGGTGCATCCAGTCCATTCATGTTCAAATTAATTGTTGAAATATGAGAGTTTATACCTATTATAGTAGTCTTAAAGAATTGTTTTTCTTCTTTTTTACTTTTATTGTTTATATTTGTGTGTATTTTCATTTTGTGAGTACTTTGTATGCTCTGTTAACTCTGTGCTTGCCTGTACTTTTTTGATGGGTATGACCATTTATTTTCTGATTGTTTGTTTCTTGTTTTTCTGTGTAAATCACACTTGTAAGTGTACCTTGAAGGACTGGTTTTGTGGTGGCATATTATCTTAGGAATTGGCTGTCTGGGAAGGATCTTAATTCTTCATCACTGATGAAGTTGTTGGGATAGAAAATTCTTGACTGGAATTGCTTATCTTTAAGAACATTAAAAATTGGACTCCAGACCTTTCTGGCTTGTAGTTTTTCTGCAGATTAGTCTGTAGTGATTCTGATGGGTCTTCCTCAGTAGGTTGTCTGACCTTTCTCTCTTGCTACCGTTAGGATTTTTTTTATTTCATGTATACTTTGTGAAGGGAGTTTACTATTTATCTTGGGGATTGTCTCATGTAATACCTTGCAGGGTTTCTTTTGTGCTTGAATGGTCACCTCTTTAGTGAGATGTGGGAAATTTTCTTAGATGATCTCATGTAATATTTGTTTTGTTATGTTCTCAGTTTCCCTTTATGTTTCAGGGAACTAATCAGGCATAGAATTGGCTTCTTGACATGGTTCCAGATCTCTTGGAGGCTTTGCTATTTCTTTTTGAGTTTTTTTTTCCCTATGTTTTTGACAAACTAGGATAGTTCCATATTTTGATCTTCAAGCTCTGAGGTTATTTTATCTGCCTAGTTTATTATTCTCTCTATGCTTGTTACTGTATTTTTCTTTTCTGGGACTACATTTCCATTATTTCAAAATGGGCCTTTCCCAGCCGGGCTCGGTGGCGCAGCCTGTAATCCCGTGCTTTGGGAGGCTGAAGTGAGTGGAATGCCTGAGCCCGCGGGTTCGAGACCCGCCTGGGAAACTTGGCGAGACCTCATCTCTACAATAAATAAAAAAAGTAGCCGGGCAGGGTAGCACGCGCCTGTAGTTCCAGCTACTTGGAAGGCTGAGGCGGAAGGATCACCGGAGCCCAGCACGTCGAGGCTGCGGTGGCTGGGAGCAGCCACTGCACTTCAGTCTGGGCAACAGAGTGAGATTCTAACTCAAAAAAAAAAAAAAAAGGGTCTTTCTGAAATTGTCCAACTCTGCCTTTACTTCCCATATGACTTCAGTGAGATTTGCTACTAAGTTCTCTTGGTTGTCTCTGTTCATTTAGCCAAATCCTGATTTCTGTGCCTGTCATCTGGAGCAGTCTGTTCTGGGCATGTTTCTATTGTTTGTGCTCTTATAGTTGCTTTTTTGGGTGCCACCACTTTAGGACTCTGAGGATTGCCACATTTTGTTGTTAATTTTTTCTCATTTCTGACATGCCTGTCTTCACTCTACGTACTTCCTCTTTGGTTTTATTGCTCTGATGCTAGCCAGTGACCCTCTGTCTAGGGCCTTTTTATTCATTCAGCATAGTTTATTCATTGAGACGGAGAGAAACATTCCCCTCTTCTCCTTGCTCCACCCTGTGACAGGCCTCTCTGCTGTAGATTTCTTCTCCTGCTATTAAACTAGTTAGGCTGGTTTTCAGCCCCTGTTGTAAGCACTCTGTGAAGACTAGATGGAAGGGTGGGCCCCTGTGTGTGGTATGAAGCCCAGAAGCCATCCTACCTGAGGAGCCTTCAGTATCTTTGGTGCTGCTCCCTCTCTGCTTAATTCCCCACTCAGCTTTTGAAAAAAAACAGCAAATTCTCTGCCACGGGGGTGGGGAAATCCACTCTCTGGGTACACAGGACTAGAACTGGTGGGTGGGTTGGCCATTGTCTGCTGGTCATAGGCGCCATCCAAGTTTAATCTGTAGTTGAGATTTCCTGGCCTGGGAGCCTGGCTCTGGGCCCTGCTGGTGAAAGGCTGCTCTCAGCAGCTAAGTGTGGGTTTTCTTCACCCTTTTTCTTGAGCTTGGTTGCCTCCCACCATGCCCTCATCAAGACTCCTTTGGTGTGAGACAAATGACTTGCACTTAGCCAGAGGGGAAGAACTGACTCAAATTATCTTAGGATCACTTGCCCCATCTCATTCACCAGGTACAGCTTCAGTTTTTGTGTAAGTGTGATGCATGGTGGGGGCAGACCCTTCTGGCTTGTAGTAGACCCACCTGGGTTCTAGTAACTGTTGTCACTTTCTGGTGTCTGTGTGTTCTTTACTAGGTGCAGGATGCTTCAGCCTTCCAAAACTATTCAGGATGTCTTCCTATATTGGTGGTTGTGTCCCTGCTCTCTGACTCATTTGGTGAGAGAGGCACTTGTCTAGCTGCTCCCGGATGGCCATCTGCATTTCTCCTTGGATAGTAACTTAAATAAAAATGTTATTAGCAGAAATCTAGTTTAACTTATTTACATAAACAAAGTCTAGAGGAATGACAGGCTGTTTCTTTTTACTGCTGGGTGAATTGACTAGTGTGTTTAGATCTCCAGACTTTTTTTCTTCATTAATAGAGTGGGAATAACATTAATACTTAGAACTTGTGGAAGTTGTAAGGTGTATATGAGTTTTTTTATATTCTTATTTTTATTACAGTTTTAAACTGCTTTTTTTATTTTAAATTTGTATGGATACATAATAGTTATTCCTGTTTATGGGTTACAGATAATATTTTGATTCAAGTATGCAGCATGTAATAACCAAATTTGAGTAATTAGAATATCCATCACCTTAAAGTGTATTGTATATGTCACAATAGCTGAAAAAGATGGCAATAAAACACTACCTGGTAAAAGTTAATGCCTGACAGTCAATGTTTATTGCCTTTTTTTCCCTAGAGATTCACAGGTCTCAATGTGGCAGGTTGGAGATGAAGATCATACCTTCTTTGTTGACCAATATAATGTCTTCATGGAGATATTACAACCACCAAATTGCAAATGAATGTTTTTTTAATAGGGATACCAAAGGTTGTATTTTATTATCATTGAAATAGTTTTTGCAAAAATAATACCCCAGTTATATAGAATTCAGTTAATATTTACTGCAAAACCCTTTATTCATAGCAGGTATAATGATATTTTTCTTCTGAAAATGATCTAATTCTTGTTGCCAGCCCACTACTCATCCTTTACCTTAGCAATATATACTAGAAAATTAACAGACTGAAAAGTGATAGAAGATAATATTGAAATAAAATCAAATCTAGAAGATTATCACTGTAAGTCAATGTCAGGTCAGTGGATAAAATGGAAAATAGTCACTAAAACTTGAGAACAGTAATCCAGAATTATCTGGAGTCTGGAGAGATTCAAGCAGACCATTACGTGGCTTCAGATACTCTAAGAACAGAAGATTGCCTTTTTAGTTTTAATTTTACAGTTGCCATGACTTTCTTCACTGATGCAAGCTTTTATCGGGAATTGTAGAGGGTGAGCATTAGCTGCTGACTAGCCTGATGCTTTCTATTGATTGTTTTCAATCTGTGAATCTTTCCTGTATTGAGCCAACAAGGAATGCACCATTAAGATGCCATGTTTACCAAAATTGCTTCTCAGCAGTTTAAGATGCTGGCTTGAAAAAGTCTGGTCAGAAAAACTGAACTTCTTTAGTCCAGCACTATCCAAAGTCTATCACAGGCAGTTCTTTAAAAGGAAAAGAAAACGAAGATTGATTCTCTTTTTTTAAAAAAAGAGTCTTTGCTATCTTAAATCCAACATGTTTCACATTTATGATACAAAAGTTTAAGTTCTTCTAGTTTTAACTTCATTTAAAAAGTTAAATTATTTCTAAAATAAATTCTATTACATATTGTTTAAATGTATCACGGAAAAGTTTAAGTTGTCTTAATTTAGCACAGTGGAGCACCAGATTCAATAGTCTTGTCATAGGAAAAAAATAAAAAGAACTACTTTTTAGATTTTTTTTTTTAATGAAAATATTTCTTCCATGGCCTCAAAGAGTTTAACATTTTCTGGCATATGTAGGAATAATTAAAATATGTATATTTTATTTTCATATTTGAAATCTAGATGATATTGGGCTGTTACTTCCTTTCTCAAGTCTTAGTTTTCATCTGTGAAATTGAGATAACCACACAAGTCTTACAGTTTTGATGTAAAGATTGAATGTAATACTGATTATTTGACTAAATCTGTCTGGGGATGGGGAGACATCCTTTATCAACAAGGATGCCTGAACGAAGCATATTTGTATACCTAACCCTTAACTGTACCCCACAATATCAAAATAAAAAATATTGATTAAATTAAAAAAAAAAGAAGTATTCAATATGTATTTGAGGGCTATTTATTGTAAAACAATAAACACATTTTCATGTTTTTATGGACATTTGTTAGTATTTGCTATTAGTTTGCTTTATAGCATCTATATACTATGAATCTGTTATTGTATGTCAAATCTAAGTTTATTGATTATTTGTACACTGATAATTGCATGCTATAAAATGTGGTATGCTGACAGCTTGAAATCCAAGCATGTTTCATTCGTTTACATTCCATGTAGTATTTATAACTTGTGAGACAGCTGATTAGATAATATCAGTAATTATAAAATATATTATTTAATTCAATTAGATCTCTGAGGCCTAGAGAATGCATTGTATTGTAGAATCTGAACATCAATATTTATATTAAAACTTCTCTGAGGCTCAGTGTCTTTATCAATTAGTTGGAAATAACACCTGTCATATTTTCTTCGCAAGTCTGTTGGTAAGATTAAATGTTATGTTGTATATCATAAGAAATAGTGGATTACAAAAGAATACGCAAATGCTTAGGTTATTACCATCTGGTGGAATTTTAAAACCTGTGTCAACATAGAAGATTTTTCATGATGATAATTTATGGGATTGTTTTATATGTAGAATTCTCAGTAAAGAATTTCAACAGCGTATCTTGACTAAATAAAAATCAACATTTAAAATGATACAAGAAAAGTGCTAACCATTGAGCCTGCAAAGAACATGCTATGAAAATAAAAATTTCAAGTTCTATATAAATGGTATTTAAAACACAAACAGATAACACTTGACAAAAAAATCAGAATAACTAAGAATTGTAAGTCTTTCTATTGCTGGAATTTGTTCCAAACATGCTAATATGTTCATCAAGATTGCATTTCAGGGAAACATACTATTAAAACTTGCACTGTATTGATTGTATACTAGCAAAGGAGTGGCTCTCAAACTGGCCTTGGACAAGAATAAGACAAATACAAATATTAATGAAAAAAGGGCACAGGAACAGTAGCTAAAAGGAGTTGTAGAATCAATTGAGTATGATTATTGTTGTTGTTGTTGTACTAAGGGAGAGACAGAAGCATAATAGTATGTAGAATGAAATATCATCCATATGAACACTGAAGTTGCTCAAAGAAAGGACTCTGGACAGACAGGGGAAAGGTGAGTCATACAATAGACATCAGTGAGTGCCCAGGAGACCAATTATAAGAACAGTAAGAAAAGGCAGATGATAGTCTTCCAAAACTTAATGATCTGGAAGTGGCAGTGTAGAAATACACCAAGTACAGAATCTGAACTCTGATCATGAAATGGGAGACAAAGTATTTCTGATCCTTGCTGGTCACAGGGAAATAAAAGCCCCAGAGGAAAGCTTGGTTATTTTAGGGCATAATGGAGCACAGAACATTATGTTGAGTGTCAAAGAAGGTAGGTAAGTTTATATACAATGGATTTGAGCTTATAGAAGGAATAGTACAAAAATATAAGGAAAAAAGAATAGATTAGTAAGCAGAGTGGAGCAGATATTTTATTGTGTTTTTGCTTTTCTTTTAGTGCTACATCACAGACATATACAGAATAAAGACTGTATAAAGACTCAGAGGAGATGACCATCTACAAGTTAAGGAGAGAGACCTCAGAAGAACCTCACCTTCCTGACATCTTGATCTTGGACTTCCAGCCTCCAGAATTGTTAGAAAATAAAATTTTATTGGTTAGCCATCCAATCTGTGTTACATTGTTATTTCAACTGTAGCAAACTAAAACAACTGATCCCATCTGTTTCAGCTTCTCCTATTACACATAGGTCATTATTGGTTATTTATTAAGAACAGAGATATTCCTAAATCAAGCTATTGAACTGTGCAATAGTAACGATTTATTTTAATAGAATAGTTAATGAAATGATAGATCTCCTGCTTTGGAAGCCATTAATCATCTGTGAATGAAACAGCATTTAATGGAATCTGTTATACTTGAGTGTAGTCTGCTAAAGTTCCATGTATTACTCACAGGAAAACTGTATGATTTGTAAGGCAGAAAACCATTGAAATGTCCACAATCATCCTTTCAGTAAAAGAAGAAGACATATTGTGGAGAAGTAGAGAAAATGAAGAAGACATGTAGCACTGTTCTGCTGAAGCTAAAATATTTTAAGACTGTTTACTTTCCATAAACTGTAGAAGGGGATGGAATCCGATTTCTAAAAAAATTATTACTGAAGAATATTTTCATTAACATATTTTCATGTATTCCCTAAAGTAATATTGGTAACTCAAAAATATTATTAAATAAATAACATTGACACAAAACATTCTAGTCTTAGAGACACAAATGTATCATAGTCTTAGACACTTGAAAATGTTGACCATCTACTAAAATAATATTTTCTCAGGTACATGTACAACATTATATGTGTTTTGTTAACATTTATACGATAAACAAGATGACTGGTTCCAGTCAGTCATTATGGTCCCAACACTTACACTGAAAGTTCACAAGAAAATAATAAATGTATTATATGGCTATAGTCAAGGTCTAGAGTTAATTATTTCTAGTCATGATTCTTCATGTGAAGAAACAGAGAAGTGAGAGTTAAAATCTCTGTTTTTCAAATTTACCCAGAATTTAACAGTGATGCTAAGACAAATGCCCAAAATGTCATTATTTATATAGAATAATCAACATTAAATTCTGCAAATATCTCCAGCTCAGAATTGCCTAGTGGAGCTATACTTTAATAATGAAAGCATAGAATTAATAAAGTCTATTATTAATTATGCAACTTACAAATTATATGATCTAACCATGGGCAAATGTGTGACCAGGGTGCTTTATACATAAGCAAACCTCTGCCTTCTTACTTATGTAGTGGAACATAGTAGACTTTCTCTAATTGAGATGCTACTGAGGAGTAAATGACAAAGTATCTGTAAGCACTAACAGGAACTACCATAAAAAGTAGTTATTACTTGCTACTAAGACTTTCCAATTCTCTATGAATTATTGTCTAATAATCATAATAATTATATGAGTTGAATACATTAGAGCATCAGCTGAGTATTCATACACAAAACTATTTTATGAATAAAATGATGACAGCCCATAATATATTATCCAACAAAAAAGAACAAAGTGCACCTGGAAACTTCAGCATCATGAAAAACAGTTGGTACTTATAGTATTCAAGATGCAGTTGAGCTTGATTCAGTCTATAGATTTCTACTGCTAAAAAGGGAAAGACATATATGTTTGATATGGCAGGTGCACTGTAGAATGCCTAAAGTAAGTGTAGCACAGCATTTATTTTAGTCAAACAGACATAATTTACATTGTGGCTTTGTGACATTAAGCTTAGACTTTTCTCAGCTGCTCTTGTGGGAGGTGGGCAGAATAACAGATTAGTTATGAAAATAAAGATAAATATGTCATAAGTAGCATTATTATATCATAATCCACTATTATGGTTAGTATAATAATCATTTTGTTGCAAAAAATTCCTAGCAAATTAAAATTCCATCATGATATTTTCCTCCAAATGATAGGCATTCCAGAATTATTTTTTCTTACATATGTGGAGGTAGAAGGAAAAGGAGTAGAAAAATCTGTAATATACTGGACAGGTCAAACTTCTCATAGTTGGAACTAGGGTTTACTACTTGGCTAAGAAATGATGAGACTCTGCTTTTGTCTGTTTGTTTTATTTTTCAACTATTCTATAACGTACAGAGATTTCTTGAGTCATAAAGCATAACACTAGAGTCCCGGTCAAAATTATGTTATATGCTTGTATGAAATGCATTTCAAACATAAAAATGACAAAAACAGTTTTAAAATATATTAAAGTTGGTAATTGCCCCCACCAAAAGGGCGAACATCTCCATTGACTAGAAATAGGCCAAAAATTATTAGAAAATATAAGAGATGAATGACTTAATCCTTAGGATTCTAGAACTAGAAATAGGTAGATGTAGTAAAGAATTCAGATCCCTCAGTATAAAATAAAAAATATGCTTTTATTGGTGGAGTAATGGAGTCATTTTTAAACCATGGAACCATTGTGACTAGAAATTATAAAATTACTGTGACTACTGTCTTTATCATTGCTATTACAGCCACCAAGACAAGAACCAAGTCACACCATGTCTTAGGAAACAGAGCTATATTCTTACCTCAAAATTAAAGTGTCAAAATCCTAACAAATGTCCCGGTTCTGGAATTACATATTAGGTGACAACAGATATAGAACTTCCATGTAGGGAAAGAAGAAACTACAAAAGAAAAAAAATTACAATAGCCCTTAAAGACCTATGTAGATGAATTGATTCTTCATATTAAAATTTCTAAACAAACAAGAAAACACATTATAGCAGATAAAAAGCTAATTAAACCAATAGAATGATTGATTCACCCCTGAGAAAATGAAATAAGTGGGAATCTTGAGGAGGGAAGTAAGAAAAAATTTCAAAGAATTCTCATTGATAAATAAATCAGTGTCATCAACAAACAAAATATTTTATAAGCACAATTGTCAGATATGAAAAAGAAACAAGTAAAAGTGTAAAAAATAAATGAAATAGAAATGCCCACACTGAACTCATGGAAAAAAGGAAGCACTGTAAAATTGATCCAGATCCCAGGGCAGAATTATAAATAGGTGGATACGTAAAGGAGAAATTAAGTGTATTTTCACTAGGAGTTCCAGGATTATGAAACAAAGGAACAAATGGACAGTCACTTATTTAGAAAACTCTAGATAATAAATTTATTTAAATGAAGAAACACATGAGACTCCATATCGAAAATCAGCAAGGAGTAATGGGAAAGAAAAATGCACAATACGCATGAAATCACACCGGAAACAGTATAAAAAAACTGTAGGATATCAATGTATTCGTTTTCTATTTCTTTGTAACAATTTATCATGAATTTAGCCTTGTAAATCAAGAGCTATTTATTTGCTCACATTTCTCTAGGTCAGAAGTTGAGCACAGTATGTTTAAGTTTCTCAGGAAATCACGAGTCTGAAATTAAGGTGTTAGTCAAATAAAGTTCTCATCTGAAAGTTCTTGGGAAAAGTCTGCTTCCAAGATCTTTCTTGTTATTGGCAGAATTAAGTTCCTTGAGGTTATAAGACTGAGAAGGCTGTTTCCATGCTGTCAGCCAGGGGCTGCACAAAGCCCTCAAAGGCGACCTGTATTCCTTGTCAAACATCCCCCTGCATCTTTAATACAACAATGACACCAAGTTTTTTGGTTTTTTTTGTTTTTGAATTGGCGTCTCACTCCGTCATCCATACTGGAGTACAGTGGCCGCTCCCGGCCACCGCAGCCTCGACCTACTGGGCTCCAGCGATCCTTCCGTCTCAGCCTTCCGAGTAGCCAGAACTACAGGCGTGTGCTACCACGCCCGGCTAATTTTTTTTTTTTTTTGATTTATCGTAGAGATGAGGTCTCGCCTGCCCAGGCGGGTCTCGAACCCGCGGGCTCAGGCAATCCACTCACCTCAGCCTCGCAAGGCGCAGGATTACAGGCTGAGCCACCGAGCCCGGCTGACACATCAAGTTTTTATGGTGCTTTGAATCTTTTGATATCCTCATCTCTGACTTCTAGACTTGTATATAAAGGGGTCATGTGATTAGGTCAGGCACATCCAGATAATTTCCCTATGTTAAGGTCATCTGCTTTGGAACTTAATTATGTTGGCAAAATTCCTTCACATCAATAGCTAGATGTGTTTCTGATTGCATAAGCAGGAGAAGGTATATATATACCAAGTTCCATTCTACCTACCAAATTAGACAAAAAATACAAAAATTTTAAGCTATATTTGTACACATACATACAATCTACAGCGTGAAAACAATGACAATTGACTGCTAGAAAATGTCTCAATAGTAACTATAAATGTCAAAAGTATATGAGTGTGGGGAAGTAAAAACTGTTCATCCAAATTATATAGTCATTTTAATGATTATTAAAATTCTAGGGAAAATAAAGATGTATCATCCATATAACAATTAATAAAAGATTTAGATTTAACTGTGAATTTCATGTGTAAACATTCTTTTCCCTAATTAACCTCGAATATATATATTTACACTATAGATCATAGCAAAATTAAATACAACATTTTTGTGTTTGAAAAAGTAGCTAAGTAAAAATGTTAAACTGAATGCCCACAAACACTTCTGTCCCTTTCTGAAAATCTAATATTTAAATAGCTGCATGTTTTGAGGCGTCACCCCAAGAAAACAGTGAAAATGAGAGCATTAATAAAAGTAGTATTTTTGAAGCTAGAAAGCAGATTGACTAAGAAGATCTATAGACTTCTTATAGTTCTTTGTTCTATAAGAAGTCTATAGTTTGATCTATAGTTCTTTGTTTTTCTTCTTTAGTTGGCAAAGAAGAAAAACAAAGAACCAGCGTTATTCTTACAACAATAAGGACATGGCATCTAGAGGTCCTGTCCTTCGAGGGTAGGAGGCCAAAAGCTAGAATAAGAAAGGATGCCTAATTCCCAATTTTCAAGAAAGTTAGATCATGTGAGGGATCAAGTTCTCTACTAAAAGACAATGAGACAGAAGATGCTTTTTATTTAGTAAGGGATCATAGCAGAATAAAGGAAAATAATAGTATAAAACTATGTTTATAGGTAAAATGTAACATCAACTGTTTCACAGAATTATCCTATATTGAGACAAAGGCACACACCTTTTTGTCTTTGAAAACAATTATCCTAAGACATGTTTAAAAATAATCAAAAGAATAATCCATTCTTGAAGAAATTAAAATAAAGACATTATTGGGCAAACAAATCTGGAGGAATGATCCATACGGAAATGACCATCTGTGCAAAAAAGCAAAGATGAACAAATCCATACATGAATTTGGAAGACTGTAGAAATACACCAAATATGTTATGAAACAATATTACATGCAAATTGTAATTCTTGTTGGATAAGTGTTTACCTTTAATTGTACTGAGAAATTTTGCATACTTACGTATTATGTTAAGGAAATATAAAGAGATTTAATGCAAAACTTTTGCTTTGCAAATATTTCTCTTAGAATCTTATTTTTGAGGAAACTGTAGAAAGCTTATGAAATAAAATGTTTATTTTTTTGCCTAGTCTGCAATATTTAAGGACTAGGGCTTAATTGGAAAAGAGCAGAAAAAATTACTTTAAAATATAGATAATTTAAAGGTTAGTTGAAGGCCACTCTGACATATAGAATGTTCTTATTCTGCCATTTTCTGACTCCTAACTTTGGATTTTAATATCTTAGGAAGATATTTTTCACTTTAATGCTGATTTTTATAGGAATTAAATGAACCTTAGAAACCTCACTATATACCAATTCCTGAACTACATTTTAAACTTCTGATTATCTCATTAATAGCTTCAGTTGTCAAATAGAGTTTTCCTAAAAATTATTCAGCATAAGTATATCTGTAGACATTTGTGTTTTCTTTGAACAAAACAGCAACAGCAAAAAACTTCTGTTCAATTTATTTAGGAAATTTTAATATTGTGTGATTATCATCCCATTATAAAATGGAACTATAAAAATATGCTTTAAATAAAAACATTTTTAAGATTCTCTCCTCGTTTTCATTTTACATTTTGTGTCTTTTATTTGTACATTTATATATTTTCTGAAATAATTTCAGAATTATTTCATGAAAGTCCTAGCTAGCATTTATATTTTTTGAAAGTCCTATACAATCAGTAATTGTATACTAGCTCAGTCATACCAGTTAAAATGAGAATATGAACTAAAACTTCTTGATAATCAGTGAACTTCAAGTTGTTTTCTCTAGAACTCTTGAGACCTCTAGAAGGATGCCAAATAAGGTTGAAAATTAATAATGCAAAAGCACTTAAAGCATTTTCAAAAAATTAACCAATTGAGGCATGAAGGAAAAGGAGAAAAAGTTTACTAAATCAGTGTGCCACAAATTCTGTAATAACACCTGCCATGGACTGAAATTTTCACACCAAAATTCAAATGTTAAAGCCATAATAACCAAAAGGATGGTATTTGGAGATAGAGCCTTTGGGAGACAATCAGGTTTAGATGAGGTAATGAGAACAAGGCCCTCCTGATGAGATTAACACCCTGATAAGAATAGACACCAGAGAGCGTGCTCTCTCCCCCTTTTTCTGCTATGTGAGGACACAATGAAAAGAAGGTCACTTACAACCCAACAAGAGAGCCTTCACCAGACACTGACCATGTTAGTAACTTGATCTCTGACTTCAAGTCTCCAAAATTGTGAACAAAATAAATAAATTTCTGTTGTTTAAGTTACTTATTATTCTGTTATGGAGACCAAAATGATGAAGACAATCATATTTAATGAGTTTTTCACAATTAGTGCATAATCTGACAAAACAGTTCTGGGAACTATGCAAGAACATTTACCCAACATCACATTTGTTCAAAAATAAAAATTATACATGCAATTTTTTTTAGTTCAGGCATATTAAACTTCAAGTTTTTTCCACTTAACTTGTTTTTTATATTATGTGTATAGTAACATTGAGTGTACAACGTTTTCCTTTGTAAAACACTTGATAAATAATCAGTAGGGAAATAAAGATATGCAATAGCCCATTTAAAAATATACTACAAAACAATGAAAGCAAGATGCTGACAGAACCAGAGGGAACGTGAAAGGCTCTGCAACAGCACGTGTTTATAAAAGACAGTCTGTATGAGTGGGTGAGTGCAGTTGAGTGAGTGAAAGTCCATCTGAGGGGAGACTCAGAGTCAAACACCTGGGACTTTCCTCCAGTGACAGCTACAACCCACCACTACCCTGAGATCAGAGTCCCAATGTGCAGAATTGTCAGTCATTTTTGTGGGTCTCTCAGGAGGAGGGAACAGAGGTCAGCAGCTCCTCAGCACCTAGTACTTGGCCCATGACACCACCCACTACAGCAAGATAGACATTGGCAGATGGAACCAGGGAGAGGGTGCATAAGAAAAGCTGCAGCTAAGCCACACTGCCAACAAGGAGAAACCCACCACCACGATTTTCTTTGTCCCAGAATCAGCCATAGACCTATGTTTGCTTGTCCGACTCTGTTTAGCCTTTAACCTGGTACTCAGAGATGCCCTATGCCCTTCTCTGGGATCTACCATTGCTGACCAAAGAGGAAATTTTAGGAACATACACAGAGAGATGGATGCCCCACCATCAGGTTGGACCAAGCACAGACACATCAGATCTGAGTGGGAGACCTGGTGATAGCAGCAGCATTGGATGAATTCGGGGGCATACTTATGGCCCCACTGCATGGACAGATTATAAGGTGGTGGGATTTGGGTTCCAGGAGGCCCACACACCTGTCAGCAGATACTGTGATCTGTAGTTAGAATCTGAACCATAGTTTCCTCATTATGCCTTAATTAAATAACAAAAATGCAAAAAGCACAGCACCCCATTCCCAGTCTGGGTTCAAAAATGAGCAAATCCAAAGGATCTACATAAGGAGGAATAGGGTATTGAGCAAACAGAAGTGAAAGCTATCTTCTCTATCACTGAGCAATGAAATTAAAGAAGGAGGAAAAAACAGGGGAGGAACACCATAAAAAATGAAGAAGAATAGAAGGAGGACCACAAATCACACCCAGAGTACTGGGAAGACAGCACCTGAGAATATAGACTTCTGAACTCAAACAATGAAGAGCCCCAAAATGATCTAAAACCATAAACCTGGAAATCAAGATATTAATAGAGAGAATGAATAGAAGTGAGGAGAGAAAAGAGGAAAGAATGAGGGAGTTGTTAACTGAGATGATGGCAATAAACAATATTGTAAACTAAATAAATAGCAAACTGACAAGCATGGGAAGCATATTAACCAAGCAGAAGAAATCTCAGAGCTTGAGTACTAAAATATGGAACTAACCCAGACTGCTAAAAACATGGAAAAGAGCCCTAAAATGATGGAACACAGCCTAAGAGAGATATGTAATTATATAAAGAGGCTAAACCTATAATGAATTGGCATTCTTGAGGCAGTAGAGAAACAGAGACAACCCTGGAACAACTTTCCTTTAAATTATTCAAGAAAATTTCCCTCATCTCATCAGAGATGTGACCATTCAGACACAAGAGATTCAAAGAACTCCTGTAAGACATCAAATGAGAAGACCAACTCCTAGACACATAGTAATTTGCTTACACAAAGTAGGTATAAAAGAAAAAATCCCAAGGGCAGCAAGAGAGAAAGGTCAGACTACTACTAAGGAAGACTAATTAGAATAGCATCAGACTCATCTACAGAAACACTACAAGCTAGAAGAGACAGGTCTCCAATCTTCAAAGTTCTCAAATATAAACAATTTCAACTAAGAATTTCTTACCCAGCTAAGCTAAGCTTCATCAGAAAAGGAGAATTAAAATTCTTCCAAGACATTCAGTCCCAAAGAGTTTATGCTGCCTCCAGACTAGCTGTGAAAGAAACACTTAAGTATTCAACACAGAAGAATGAAATAAAAGAATGGTCATGCTCTTCTCAAGAATGCAAAAAAAAAAAAAAAGATTAAAAACACACACGTATATCAGCCCCCAAATCAAAAGAAAACCAACAAATAAATAAGCAAACAGTAACAACACAAATCCTATAAGAACCTCATGAAAAGGATAATGTCTAACATCTCAATAATTAACCTGAACATGAATGGACTAAACACACCACTGAAAAGACATGGAATGCCTGGATTGAAAAAACATGATGCAACGATATGCTGTCTCCTGGAGACTCATCTAACCAGAGTGGACACTCACAGAATCAAAGTAAGGGGATGGAAAACAAATTTTCAGGAAAACAGAACACAAAAGAAAACAGGAATTATGGTCTAAATAATAGACAAAACAAGCTTTAAGCTATCAAAAATTTTAAAAGTTATGGACAGATGCTACATAACGATAAAAGTTTCAATTCATCAACAAGAAATATCCAACCTAAACATATATGTACCCAACATAGGAGCAGCAACCTTTATAAAGCATCTTCTAGGCAAACTGAAAAAAGATATTGATTATAACTTTACCATAACTGAGGACATAAATATCCCACTAACAGCCCTAGATAGATCATCAAGGTAAAAAATCAACAAGGAGATAGATCTGAAACCTCAACTTGTTGCTTGACCACATGGACTTAATAGATACCTAAAGGACACTCCACCCAACAACCATGGACTACACATTCTACTTATCACCACATGGAACATACTTCAAGATCAATATATCCTTGGCTATACGTCAAGCCTAAATAAATTTCATAAGACTGAAAAACTACCATGAACCTTCTCAGACAAAGTTGAATAAAAATAAATATCCATACCAATAAATCTTTCCCAAAACCCTCAAAGACATGGATACTAAACAGCATAATGCTGAACAATTCCTGGGTCAACATGGAACTAAAAGCAGAAATTAAAACATTTCTGGAAAAAAATAAAAATTAAAACACATCTTGCCAAAACCTCTGGGATGCCATGAAAGCAGTATTGAGAGGGGAATTCATTTATTAGTAAACACACATCAAGAAAATGGAAACATCACAAGTTAACAGCCTTAAAATTAACCTAAGGGAACTGGAAAGGCAAGACCACAAAAACCCTAACTTCAGCAAAAGAATCCATATTACTAAAGTAAGAACTGATACAAGTACTTCTATTTTAAAAAATTCCACTTGCTAAACATTTCTCAAATATAACCTAGTTGAGCAAACCTTTTCAACTAACTTGTGTCTTTAACAAGCTGATAATGCAAGGTAACAATATTACTATATGTATAAATTTAATAAAGTTTCCACTTTAATTTTAAATGTGGAATAATATAGTAAAATAATATGACTGTTTTAAAACATCAAAAAATCTATATTTTTAAATTGTTATTGTCAAACATTTCTTAATTTTATAAAGTTTTTGATCCCATTGTGTCACTTTCTGACAGACCACAGCATTTATAAATGTTAGTTAAGCCTGATTATATTCATTTATAAAACGAGACACTAATATGTGAGCTTCTTTTAATTGTAATATATGTACATATGCATTTTTGTATATGTGTACCCATCTCCTAGATAAACGTACAATAATCTCACCAACTGCAAGAGGCTTTTAGTTGAAACTATTCATCTCCTATTACCATCAATTATATTAACCTGTTTTTTAACTTTCTGTAGATGTAATTATACATCACATATTCTTTTGTATCTATATTCTTTCATTTATAGTAAATGTAAAATTATCTAGGTTGTGTGAATCCATTTTTTATTGCTGTCTAATATTCCATTGTATGAATATATTGCAATCTGTTTTTCCATTCTCATGTTGATTGAAATTTGAGTTATTTCCATACTTTGGCAATTACCAGTGAAACTTACAAATACTCATACATATCTTTCAGTAAACATGGGTACTTATTTCTTTGATGTATATATTTAGGATTGTGAATGCTATATTATGGGTAGGTATATGATTCACTTGAATAGTTGAATGGTTGGATCAATTTACACTCCCACATAAAAAGATCAATCTTATCTCAGGCTAAATTTGACTCAGAGTAAAGTTTTCACATATATTTTATTAACTCTAAAATTATAAAAACCTCCTAGGTAATTTCCCACTAATTATAAAAGTTATACAAAATCAAATGTATTAATATCAGGTAGAATAAGGGCCTAGTGATAAATACGTTTTTTTCTTGATAGACAGTTTACTGCTTCCACACTTACCCATTGCATTGAGCAGTCTTTGATTTTAAATTTGTGTTTTCAGATATCATGGGATTCTAGGGGTAACACCCCAAATCTGAGAGGACTTGCATGTAGTACAAAAAAAGTCACCTCTAGGTCTAGCAAGGAAAGACGTTGATTTACTAGAACTTATGGGAGGAAGGCACTCATGGCAGATGGTTGGTGAAAAATCCATGCCTTTCAGACAGTACAACAAGTAGTTTTATAATCAAGCAAGTTTATTATTCAAATTGCTATAGGGTGTTTACAATTACTTTGATTAAGAGTGATGTCTACATTGCTTTCACCAATCACCTGCACCTGCTGACTCAATGCTGGGAATATGTATAACCTTCAGAGGACAGCTTTGGCCAGAGGCTGTTCTCTACTGGAAAAAAAAAAAAAAAAGAAAAACAAGACAAGAAGTCAGATATGGAGAAAAATAAGACTATGAGGAAGGATATAAATATGTGTGCGTGTATATATATATCCACACACATATTTTTTGTTGTTGTTGGATAAGGTGGGCCCTTTGGTACACTCATAATTTGTTCCTCTGGACCAAGTGGTAAACCAAAGTTTTTATTGATATATTTTGAAAAGTTTGTGTCATGATATGTAGAAGAAACATCTCAAATTGTGGGAAACAGATGACTGGTTCTTCCACCGTGACAGTGTACCTGCCCACACTGCACTGAGTGTTCAGCAGTTTTTGACCAAAAATAGCATCACTCTTATTTTCCACAACCCCTATTCACTCAACCTCACCCTGAATGATGTTTTTTTGTTTCCCTGGATGAAAAACGTCCTCAAAAGGAAATGTTTCACTGATGTGGAAGAAGAGAAACAAAAAAGACAGAATCACTATAAGGCATCAAAGTTGATGAGCTCAAAAATCGTTCTGAGCAGTGGAACAAGCATCTCAATAGGTGCATTGCATCAAATGGAGAGTACTTTGAAGGTGACTGAAGTTTAAACAGGAAAGAATGAATGCACATTTTTTAATAAGTAAATTCCAGGTTGTTTTTGAGTCCTCCGTCATAAGCGAAACAGTAATTTACACGAGGATATGTTTTTAAAAGTCTAGACTTTAGATTTTCAAGAGAAGATATCAGAAAACACTTATTCTTGCTTTCCGGCCATAAACTTTACTTTGTCCAAGTTTAGAAGACTATTTTTGATAACTAGGCTAAAATCTATTATGTTAACAAATGGTAATATTAAAGTTATCTTGCCTTTAGGCAGTCATTCAGATAAAAATACTCTATTTTGTTTGAATTAATTTTACTTCAGTATTGCATCTCTGAATGAGAAATGTACTATTCTAGGTGTTTTGGTTAGGGATCACTGAACAACATATCTCTTTTGTAGTTTTCTATTTCACAATACTGTACGGCTATTTTTTCTTACCCTGTAACAGAATACTTACTGTCATTCTGCTTCATATAAGTGCTAGCCAGAAAAGACTTCATCATTATTGCTATTTTGAATAAATGATATCTGTTTCTTGAAAGCTGATATTGCTTTAACTTTTAAAGTTATTACAAATTGTATCTTATTTTAAAATAATGTTTAATAATTTTATACCACTGGTCATAGCAATTTTATGCTAGTCTACCTATGATAATGTGGTCATTTTTCACTATATTAGAAAATCTTCTGGAGGTTTAAGTGAATAATTTTCAATAGAAAGGAGGAAATATAGAAATATATGCATAAAATTCAGTTCTAAATAAACTTGCAAGGCTTTTAATATCATGAATAAATAATATACTTACAAATAGCATTCTATGGAAATAATAAGATGAATGTCATCACAATACACATATTTAATACAGTGCTTAAGCAAGCCTTTTATGGATCATTTGAAATCTTCAAATTTGGAATATTTCTTGGAAAAGTATAGATAAGTACCTGTGGAAAAATAAAGAATGGGTGCCTTGATATTTTTAATATTAAGATTATCATATTATGATCTATACATAATGGTAAGACATATCTAATTGGCAAAATCTAAAAGAGATGTAAGAAATGCTGAAGTCCAATATTTCTGTCTGATACTTGATGTACAAGGTCTGACAATTAAGTCCTTGAACTTGCCACTGTGCTCTTATGTTGGCAGCACTGTATAAACAACTTGATGACCTTGGTATACCAGTGTCTCATAGCTGTGTTTGTTTTGATGTGTGGTAGTGTCTTGCTCAGTGGTATTCATTATTATTGGTGCATGTTTTTGTGTGCCACCATGAAGATATCATAACGTGAATTAGAGCAAAAAACAAACATTAGCTTTCTTGGTAAACTTGGCAGAGTAGAAGTGAAACCAGGGTCATGTTAGTCCAAGTTTATGGGGATAATGCCATGAAGAAAATGGCAGTGTACAAGTGGATTAAATGTTTTTCTGAGGGGAGAGAAAGCATCACTGATGAAGAGAGGTCAGAATGGCAAGTAATGAACAGAACTGAGAAAAACATTGCAAAAAATTTGTGAAATTTTGTTTCAAAATTGTCAGCTGACTGTGAGAAGCATAGCAGACCAAATAAACACTAGAGAGAAACTAGGAAAATCTTAACTGAAAATCTTGGCTTGGGAAAGGTGTGTGCAAAAATGGTCCCGAGGAATCTCTTGCAACACAAAAATGTACAAGTTCACCCAGAACTGGCAATGAGGGAGTTTTTAGCCAGCAAATAAATAACAATATTGGAGCTCCCAACTCACCTGCTCTGGCTCTCAATGACATTTTCTTTACTCAAAAATAAAAAATACACTGAAAGAAAGAAATTTTGATGACATTCAGGACATCAAGCATAATATAACAACAGCTCTGATGGCCATTCCAGAAAAAGAGTTCCAAAATTGTTTTGATGGGTGGACTAGGTGCTGACATTGGTACATAGCTTCTCAAGGGGAGTACTTCAAAGGAGACTGTAGTAATATTAAGCAATGAGGTAATATTCAGCAACAACACTTTTTCTAGGAAGAATTTATGAACTTAATAATCAAACCCTGAGGGAGCTTAAGATGGTGGCTAACAGGTTGGACTGTAAGAGTCTCCATGGAGGCAAGTGCCAATGGAGACCCTCTGTGTGAGTGGGTGGGAGCTGGTGGGAGTGTGAAAATCGATCTGAGGGGATACTTGTGTGCATGCACACAGGTCCCCCCTTTCAGGGTGACTGCAGGTCCCCACTGCCCTGAAATTGGAGCGCAGTTCGTAAGATCATGCACAGAAACAACTGCTGCCTGCAGGAATGGAATGCACCAGAGAAAATGCTGGTGAACCCAGCACTTGGCACCAGGCCTACACCATCATCGATCATAATAGAACAGCCGGAACACCAGATCTGATCAGTGCAGAGAGAAGATCAGGAAAACGGAGAGGAGTCCATGCCTGGTGAGGAGCCACCCACTGCAGCCATTTTCCAGACAGAAATTTGCATCGCCCCGTCCAGCTCCCCCTGCAGCCTCCAACTTGTTGACTAAGGTTATCTGGTCAAACCTGGAGAGACAGTTGCCCCTCCTCCAAGCTGAATCAGACAACTCAGATCTGTATGGCAGACCTAACAGACAGCAAATCCAGTAAACCCAGATCTGATTCATTCTCCTCCCAAAGTAGGCTTGTGACAACGGACCCAAGATATAAATAACTCTATTTGCCTATGATGAGAGGGGTGGGGGGGCAAGAAATCAGAGTTGAAGGAATTTTAGACACACAGGAAGGACCATAGGGCCAGTCTGATTTCTTGTTTTGATTTTTGATTTCTGTTTTTTGACTGTTTGTTTTGCTCACTTTTGTTTGCTTTTAGTTTTAGTTTTTTTTTTCTTCCATTCTAGTTTTGGTCACATTTTTGTACTTGTTTTGCTTTTGTTATTTTACTGATTCTTTTCTTTCTATTCTTTAGATTCCCTGTTTATGTAGAGTAAGAATACATCAATAGGTAGGATTTTATTGGACTGGATGTTTGTGTGATTGCCTGTATTATTTAGGGGGTTTTTATTTGTTTGTTCCTCTTTTCTGTTTCATGTTTCTTTTCTTTTTGTTAGTTGGTATGTCTATCTGTTTTCTCCCTTACTCTTCTCTCTCTCTCCACCTTCCTCTTGAACGTCCCTCCTTCCTTCTTCAATTATTTTCATTTTTCTTACCTCATTTTGTTCCAGGGAGCAAACCTAACTCCCCACTACATGGACAGATTGTAAGGCGGTGGAAAGTGGGTTCCAGGGTGCCCATACTCCTGTCAGTGGATAATAGGATCTGCAGATAGAATCTGAATTATAGCTCCCCGCTCAATTAGATCACAAAACTACAAAAAGAACAGCCCCCAACTCACAGTCCAGCTTAAGAAGTGAACAAAGCCAGAGGATCCACATAAGGAAGAATAGGAGATTGAGCAAACAGAAATAAAAGCAACCCCGCCATTCTTGAAAAACAGAATTAAAGAAGAAAGAAAAAAAAAGTGAGGTGGGAGGGAGAAAAATCTACACAAATGAAGAAAAACCAAAAGAAGAATATAGGTCTTACACAGCCCTGGGAGCTCAGGCACTGAGAAAACGGACTTCAGAATGGGAACAATGAAGAGTCCCCAGAATGACTAGTCACATACTACAAATCCAGACACTTGGCGAGACCTCATCTCTACAATAAATCAAAAAAATTAGCTGGGTGTGGTAATGCGCTCCTGTAGTTCCAGCTACTTGGAAGGCTGAGGCGGAAGGATCTCCCAGCAGGTCGAGGTCGAGGCTGCAGTGGCCGGGAGCGGCCACTGCACTCCAGTGTGGGCAACAGAGTGAGACTCCAGCACAAAAAAAAAAAAAAGGACATTAATAGAGAGAATAAAAAAAATTGAGGAGAGACAAAAGGAAAATAGGAAGGAGTTGATAACTGAGATAACAGCAGTAAAGAATACTGTGATTGAAATAAACAACAAACTAATAAGCATGAAAAGCTGAATTAGCCAAGCAGAAGAAAGAATCTCAGAGCTTAAGGTCCAAAATATACAACTAACCCAAACTGTCCAAACCATAGAAAGAAGCTTAAAAAGAATGAACAAAACCTTCAAGAGATGAGTGATTACTTCAAGAGACCGAATCTAAGAGTAATTGGACTTCCTGATGCACAAAAAGAAACAGAAACCACCCTGGAACAAATATTATAAGAAATTATTCAAGAAAACGTCCCTCGTCTCATTAGGCATATGAAAAATCAAACACAAGAGATTCAAAGAACCCCTGCAAGACAACAAAAGACCAACTCCAAGACACATAATAATTTGCCTAAACAAAGTGGGTAAGTAGGTATAAAAGAAAAAAACCTAAAGGGAGCAAGAGATAAAGGTTAGACTACCTACCAGGGAAGACCAATTAGAATAGCAACAGATTTATCTGCAGAAACTCTTCAGGCTAGGGGAGCTTGGAGCCTAATCTTCAAATTTTTCAAAGATAAACAATTTCAACCAAGAATAACCTACCCAGCCAAGCTAAGCTTCATCGTGAGGGAGAATTAAAATCTTTCCCAGACATCCAATCCCTAAGAACTTATGCTGCCTCCAGACCACCTCTAGAAGAAACACTTAAGAAAGTATTAAACATAGATGAAAAAAAAAAAAGAACAACAATGTTCTTCACAAGAGTACAGGAAGGAGATTGAAAACACACATGAATCAACCCCAAAACCAAAAGAAAAACAAAGAACAGGAACAAGAACAACTCTATAAGAACCCCATTACAGGGATAGACTCTCACATTTTAATAATTAGCCTGAATATGAATGGACTAAATGCATCACTGAAAAGACACAGAATGGCAAAATGGATAAAATATCAGCAGGCAATAATATATTGCCTCCAAAAGACTCATCTCACCAGAAAGGACACTCACAGACTCAAAGTAAGAGAATGGGAATCAAAATATCAGGTGAACAGAACAAAAAAGAAAGGAGGAATTGCAATATTAATCTCAGACAAAATACCCTTAAGTTCTACTAATCACCACATTGAACGTACTCTAATGACCACATCCTTAGCCATAAATCAAGCATAAACAAATTTCAAAAGATTGAAATTTGCCATGCACATTCTCAGACCATAGTGGAATGAAAATAAATATCAACACCAACAAGGTTACCCCAAAACTCACAAAGACATGGACGCTAAACAACAAGATGCTAACAAACTCCTCAGTCAACATGGAAATCAGAACAGAGATTAAAAGATACATGGAAACAAATGAAAATGAACAAACATCTTACCAAAATCTCTGGGATGCCATGAAAGCAGTAGTAAGAGGGGAATTCATATCTCTACAAACACACATGTTGAAAATGGAAGGATCACAAATTAACAGCCTAACAAGTCACCTAAGGAAGCTGGAAAGCAAGATCATCAAAATCCAAACTTTAGCAGTAGAATTCAGATCAACAAAATAAAAGCCCAAATCCAGAACAGAGAAGATAAATGGATAATATGAAAAGATAATGAAACAAAAAGCTGGTTGTTTGAAAGGATTAACAAGATTGATGGTCCCCTACTAGCCTAACTAAGAAAAAGAGAGAAAAAGTCCAAAAAGAGAGAAAAAGACCAAATAAACACAATCAGAAACACAAAAGATGAAATCACATATGATCCTGAAGAAAAACTAAAATTCATCAGAGACTACTATGTACAGTTGTATGGACACAGACATGAAAATCTAAAGGAAATGGAGGACTTTCAGACATCACACAACCTCCCTAGGTTGAAAGAAGAAGAAATAAAGACCCTAAAGAGACCTATAACAATCAAGGAAATTGGCTATGTCATAAGAAAACTACCTATAAAAAAAAGCCCTGGATCAGATGGCTTTCCAGCAGAATACTACAAGACATACAAGGAAGAACTGATACCAATGCTACTAAAAGTATTCCAGGCAATTGAGAAAGCTGGACCTCTCCCTAAATCATTTTATGAAGCTAACATCACATTGATACCCAAGCCAGGTAAAGACCCAACAAAGAAAGAGAACTACAGGCCAATATTTTTGGTTAACATAGATGCTAAAATTCTCAACAAGATCCTAGCAAACCAGATTCAACAACACATCTCAAAAATCATCCATCATGACCAAGTAAGTTTCATTCCCAAGATGCAAGGCTGATTCAAAATTTGTAAGACCATAAATGTAACTAAATACATCAACTGATGTAAAAACAAAAACCACATGATTATATTATTGGATGCAGAAAAAGCTTTTGATAAAATCCAGTACCAAGCCAGGCTTGGTGGCTCAGCCTCTAATCCCATGCCTTTGGGAGGCTGAGGTGCGTGGATAGCTTGAGCCCGTGGGTTCGAGACCCGACTGGGCAACTTGGCGAGACCTCATCTCTACAATAAATCAAAAAATTAGCCGGGTGTGGTAGCGCATGCCTGTAGTTCCAGCTACTTGGAAGGCTGAGGTGGAAGGATCGCCAGAGCCCAGCAGGTCGAGGCTGCGGTGGCTGGGAGCGGCCACTGCACTCCAGTCTAGGTGACGGAGTGAGACTCCAACTCAAAAAAAAAAAAAAAAATCCAGTACCACTGCTTGATGAAAACTCTTGAACACCTAGGCATAGGTAGAACATACCTCAAAATAGTAAGAGCCTTCTACGAGAAACCCACAGTCAGCATACTGCTAAACAGACAGGAATTAGAACCATTTACTCTGAAAACTGGAACAAGGCAAGGATGCCCGCTATCTCCCCTCCTGTTCAATATAATTTTGGAAGTCCTAGCTAGAGCAATCAGAGAAGAGAAGAAATCAGGGGTATCCAAATAGGAAAAGAGAAAGTCAAGTTATCTCTATTTGCAGATGACACAATTGTATGCCTTGAAAACCCAAGAGTATCTGTCAAAAACCTCCTTGCACTGATAAAAGACTTTGGCAAAGTCTCAGGGTATAAAATAAATGTGCAAAAGACAATCGCATTTCTATACACCAAAATAAACATACAGAAACTCAAATAAAAAGCATAATTCCATTCATAATAGTCACCAAAAAAAAATGAAATTCCCTGGCATCTTCCTAACCTGAGACGTGAAAGAACTTTATATAGAAAACTACAAAACTCTGCTCAAAGAAATCAAAAATAGCACAAACAAGTGGAAAAATATCCCATGCTCACAGATTGGAAGAATCAATATTGTTAAGATGTCCATTCTACCTAAGGCAATCTACAAATTTAATGCAATACCCATCAAATTGCCAGCAACATTCCTCTCAGATCTAGATAAAACAATGCAGGGATTCATATGGTAACATAAATGACCAAGAATATTCAAAACAATCCTGAGCAAAAAAAAGAAAAAAAAAAAAAAGGTAGGAAGTATCACACTTCCAGACTTTAAACTTTATTATAAAGCTACAATAATCAAAACAGCCTGGTATTGGTACAAGATCAGGCATACAGACCAATGGAATAGAACTGAGATTCTAGAAGCAAAATCATCATTTCTCAACCAACTTATCTTCGACAAAACATCCACCACCTACTAATGGGGAGACGAGAACCTATTCAGTAAATGGTGCTGGGAAAACTGGCTGATCACATCCTGA
>CAUYQG010136970.1:0-14819 GCA_963574415.1 Tarsius wallacei | reverse complement strand
TTGAGACCAGTCATTCTGGGGGCTCTTCATTGTTTGCATTCTGAAGTCTGTATTCTCAGTGGTTAAACTCCAGGGGTCTGTGCGAGATCCATATTCTTCCTTTGGTTTTTCTTCATTTTTGTTATTTTCCTTCCCTCTTTTACTTTCAGGGAAAAAATATATACCCTTATTGCATGGGCAGATTTTAAGGTAATGGGAAGTGGGTTCCAGGGGGCCCACACACCTGTCAATGGATGCTTGGATCTGCACATAGTTTCTGAATCACAGCTCCACCCTCAATTCAATCTCAAAACTGCAAAAAATACAATCTCCCACCAGCATGGAATCAACCCAATTGTACATCAAAAGTGTACTGGATAAAGAAAGTGTGGTACATATACAAATGGAGTATTAAGCAACCACTAAGAAGATCAAAATCATGGACTTTGCTGCAAATTGGATAGAGTTGAAGACCATCATACTAAAGTGATTTATCACAGCAAAAAAAAAAAAAAAGCTGAATCCTGCATGTTCTCACTCATAATTGGGTCCTGACCAATAGACATGAGTACAAAGGAATGATCAGCAGTCACTGGGCACTGCTAGGGAAGGGAGGAAGGGAGAAGGGTGGGAGACACATGGCAACACAAAGGTTTCCTGGTCTACTACCAGGGGGAGTAAGAGTCAGTTAGAAACACAAATATCACCTGCATGCAACCAAATTAGGTAGTTAATCTTTGCTTGTATCCCACATCTGTATAATAAAATATAAACATTTTTATTTGTGAAATAGCATTTAAAATATTACCTAATGTAGTAATAATAATATTGCAGTGAATTTCCTAAAGATTTTTGGCATTTCATACTATTTTTCCTCACACTTTAAAGAGTTTTATATATGTTAGCACATTTTTAAAAGCATTATTAAATGGTTTTTTTGGTAACTGAATATTCAAAAGTCTTATTCTGAGCATACAAGTCACATGATTTGCATAGATCTCAAGCCTCTTTTTTTCCTAAAGTGTACATTGTTAAAATCCCTAACATGATAAAAAGTAAAATATGTAATAAATTAGAGTGTTCAGGTATATTTTATTTGTATTTTAAAAACAATATTGATGTATCATTTTTTAAATTGAACTTATGTACTTTATAAGAAATACATTTTTCAAGCTTTACTATGGCATGATTTACAAATAAATCATGTATGCAAATCATAAATATATAATGTGATAATTTAATATACATGTAGATTATAAAATAATCACCACAATCAAATTAATTAATATATCCATCACCTAGCATAGTTTCCCATTTTTATTTTGATTTTTTTTTTGTGGTGAGAACATTTATAACCTATTTTCTTTGAAAACTTTAAGCATACATTACATTATTATTATTAACTAAAGTCATCAAGTTATACAGTAGATTTCCAGGACTTATTCATCCAATAACTTAATTTTTTTTAATGCTTTTACTGACACCTCTCTCATGCAGTATTTTTCTGTGTTTCTTTGTCTTTTTTCATTGAACATAATGTTCTCCTAGTTCACTCATGTTGTAGTAAATTGCAGAATTTCCTTCTTTTTTAAGACTATATAATGATTCATTGTGTGTGTATCCATATATATAGATATGCAAGATAACAATAAATGTAAGATATATAAAAATAAATAATAAATGTAAGATTTGTATAACCTATTTATAATTTATTTTACTTTTTAAAATACATTTATCTGTCTACAATCACTTAGGTTGGTTTTATATCTAGGCTATAGTGAACAAACCAGAAATGCAAATGGGAGTGGTGATAGTTCTTTGACATATTGATTTCATTCCCTTTAGATATATAACCAGAAGTGAGATTACTGAATCATATAGTAGTTCTAGTCTCAATTTTCAAAGAAATGTTAGACTGTTCTTCATAATGTTTATTCCAATTTGCATTTCTACTAAGAGTGTATGAAGTTTTCCTTATCTTTATTTCCTTCACTCTTTTTATCTTTGACTTTTTGATAATAGACATTCTAAGAAATGTGAGTTGATAGCTCCTTGCGGTTTTGATTTATATTTCCTGATAATCAGTGATGTTAAGCATCTTTTCATATATGTTTGGCAACTTGTATGTCTCCTTTGGGAAAATGCCTATTCATGTCTTATGACCATTTTTTAGTTGAGTTGTTATTATTATTATTTTTTGTAATGAGTTGTACAAGTTTCTTACATATGAATTTGAATATTAACACCTTATTAGAGATAATGGTTTGTAAATATTTTCTCTCATTCCTGGGATACAAGAATAGTTCAACATAAGCAAATCAATAAATGTGATATGACACATTAACAAAATAAAAAAATAAAAATCATATAAGCATCTCAATAGATCTAAAAAATACATTAGACAAAATTTAACAAAATTTCAAGATAAAAACTCTCAACAAATTAGGTATAGATGTACCTCAATATAAGAAAGGTCATACATGAAAGCCCACAGGCAACATAATAGTCAATGATGAAAATCTAAAATATTTTCCTCTGAGATCAAAAGCATGACAAGAACGTGCATTCCAACTGCCTGTATTCTTCATGGCACTGAAGTTCTAGCCAAATAAATTAGATATGAAAATAAAATATTTGAATCTGAAATGAGAAAGTCAATTGTTTCTATTTGCAGGTAATATGGTATTATATATGGAAAACCCTAAAGACTCTATTAAAAAAAACTGTTAAAACAAATAATTTCAATACAGTTTCAGGATATAAAAGTAACATAAAAATTCAGTTGTATTTCTATACACTAAATACAAATTATCAAAAAATTTTAACAACACACAATTCTAAAATTCACATGGAACCACAAAAGATACTGAATAGTTAAAACAGTATTAAGAAAGAAGAAGATTGCTGATAAAATATATTCACATGCAAAATAATGAAGTTGAACCTTTATCTTATACTTCACCACACACAAAAATCAACTGAAATCATAAAATTTCTAAAAGAAAATATAACAGGAAATCTCCTTGATGCTGGCTTTGGCAATGATTTTGGGGTATAACATGAAAAGCACAAAAAATGAAAGCAAAAGTAAAAAGTGGGACTGCATCAAATTTAAAAATTTCTGCATAGCAAAGGAATAAACTTAAATAAAGTATAAATAATGTTGCAGATATCAGATTAAGCCAAAACATATTGAGAATATGAGAATTATTAAATCTGTTTTAAGTAGTTGCACAATACATAATTATATGATCAGTAGTCAATAACTATACAAATATATTCAAAATCAGTTGGCATAAAATGACAGATAGTTTGCTAAAAAATACTTGTTGAAACATCTGCTGATAAAATTTTAGAAAAATGTTATATTGCTTAGATCAGAAGTATACAAATTATCAATGGTTGCATAAGAAAAATTACTCCAAAATATAAAGGCTTAAACCATAATAAGCCCACAGTAACTTAAAAGTCCTGACCCAGGGATTCATGTCTTATACCCGTTTCTTAGGAACAGTTTAGCTAAGAACCTACATCTCATAGTAGCTCATAAAGTTGCACTTAAATTGAATTGTTACCTGGAACAACAAATAGGTTGAAGATTGAAGATCTGCTTCCAAGACACACTGCCAGTCACTGACACGGCTGGTAGGTTTGCATTATTTGTTGGTAGTACCCTAAAGTTTGTTTCATATGGGTCTCCTCAGAACTGAGTGACCTCAGCTTTTGGCAGCAGACCTTCACTGTGAGCAATCAGGAACAAGAACAAGGAAGAACAGAAATAATGCCTTTTAATCATAGCCTCGGTGATATGCTAAAATTTCTTAATCAAATTCTTACATCACACAATCATTTCTGCCATATTCTGCTTACTTAGAGACACTAACTCAAGCCTATATTCAAGTTGAAGAAAACTAGTGTTCACATTGTCAAGGGAGGAGTGCCAGTAAATTTTTAGACATACTTTAAAATCACAAGAGGTAAACCGATTTGATTTTAGCATTGCCTTCAAAAGTTACTTAAAACAAAGTGTTTGACACATAGTTTATGCATGATAAATTGAAGGTGGAACAAATTTTAAAATGATTGTAGACTGAGTGTGGTAGCTTGTACCCCATACTCTGGGAAACTGAGACGGGAAGATCACTTGAAGCCAAGAATTTCTCTAAAAAAAAAAAAAAAAAAAAAATTAGTCGGGCATGGTGATGCATACCTGTAGTTCTAGCTACTCAGGAGACTGAGTCGAGGGCATCAATTGAGCACAGGAATTCCAGGTTATAGGGAGCTGTGATCAAGCCACCGCACTCCAACTGGGGTAACAGAGTAAGATTCTATCATTAAATAAAATTTTAAAAATAAAATGAAATGATCATGAAATTTCTATGTAATTTCTGCCTCTTTAAATAGTTTTAATAAAATCTAGTCCTCAAATTCAGGCAATTCCCAATGTAACTTAAATTTGTTAACTTAAACATAAGAATTGTATTAAGAAAACATACGACATATCTATGTAAAAACATAGTGTGGTACTACAGCTAAGTTTAGTCAGTTAGTTTCTCTTTATTTTAACTAAACACAGATCATTATTAATAAAATGGAAAATGAATAATTTTTTTTTTTTGAATTGGAGTCTCACTCTGTCGCCCAGACTGGAGTGCAGTGGCCGCTCCCGGCCACTGCAGCCTCGACTCGCTTGCCCAGGCGGATCTTGAACCCGCGGGCTCAGGCAATCCACTCACCTCAGCCTCCCAAAGGCGCGGGATTACAGGCTGAGCCACCGAGCCCGGCTGAAAATGAATAATTTTTAACTTAATATTAAAAGTTTTGGCATACATTATTTAATGCAATAGGGCTGAAATAGTCTATTTTAGCATTAAAATATTAATTTAAATACTTAAAGATGAAGGTTTGGTGGAAAATTTCTGCGGACTTGAATTTAGGCTTCCCAATTCATAAACATTTTGGCTTGGAAGATAACTTATCTGTAACCTGTCAGCTGCATAATGGAGATTAATAAGTCACCTATTCCATGAGGTTGTTGTGAGACTTAAAAGTCTCAGAAGAGTGTAGACATGCAGCAAGTAACCAATAAATGTAAGCTATTATAATTATCATAAGCAAGAAGTATTCTTACATTAGGATTTTCCAGATTATTTTAATTTTGAGGTAGTAAAAGAACCTCAAGTTCAGCTTTTTTCCTTATGATGCCAAGTATCTAGTATCTAGCCAAGGAGAAAGACAAACGTAAAGAAGAAAATCAAATTTCCTCTGGGTTTTCAAGGCTTCTATAGTCAATTTTCCAGTGTTTTATCTGATCATCAGAAATCTGCTTAACTAGTCGGCATTGCAGAGATGATTTTGTAATTATAAAGAAAATGACAGGTAGTGAGTTGAGAAAACACATCTCCTATGAATCCTTAGTGATTGCTTCTACTATTTTCTTAAATCCTAAGCAGATGAACATCCCCATAAGACCTATTAGCAAGTATTCATTACACTTTATGAAGGTGTTCCCATGGTGAACTCAAGACCACTAGCCTTAGGTTTTCAAGTAAGAAAGAGGGACCTCTGGAGGAAACTAATAGTTCATATTTCTGAGCTATGACTGTTTTCCTACTTTATTTATATCCAGTTTCTTTTCCTCCTATGAGAGAATTAAACAAATTTTCCTCACTGTGGCAATTAGCTCATCATTCACACCATTTCAAATGAAATGTTGACATTAAAGAAGACCATTTAACCATTACAATGACCATAACTAGAATCTGTATTTTTCCTGAAAAAGACATCTTACTGTCTCTGAAATGCCATCATTTCATCATTTCTACCATAATTTTTTTGAAAGAACCACTATCAAATTCCCATTATAAATTCACTGCGTCTTATCCCAAAATGCGTCTTAACTCTGATATTTGTGATTGACACAGCATAAATCTATACTGCCTTTACCTCCAAAGTATGTATTATCTTGTATACTAGGGATTAAAGATATTTATATGCTGGAATAATGAACACAGGATGAGAATATATTTTCTTAGTGAAGAATGTCTGTATTGCTATAATAAAATATCATAATTTTCTAGATTATACACTTTGTGTGTAAGTGATTTTCATAGTTTTAATACTTTGGACATTGGGATGAAGTGTGGAAATAATTAGATGAGGCAAGAAAATTAATACTAATTGAAGATATTTTCATGATCTGCAAGCAAACTTTTTTATTTTGTATATTGCTTGTCTATGATATTACTTTTTTCTTATTATATTAAATTTCTATGTAATAGGAAATCAACTAAAGAGTTTAAAGCCCCTAGATTACTTTAATTCTAATAACTTTGGTAGAATGCTGATATTTTAAATATTGTTTGCCAATTTAAAAAATTCAAATGTTCTGGGTGGCAATTAAAAAAAAACACTAAAACCCTGTCTTATTTGAATTTTAAGCACATTTTTATATTTGTACATTAGCAAATTTTTGCCATATCTTTTCAAAATATTTTAAATCCTCCAAAATGAAAATAGCCATCATTCCATATCTTCCAATATAAATAAATTTAGGAAAATTTAAAGTACAATCTTTCCCCCTGTGATGAATCAATTTTGATTATTTCTAATTAGATTATCTTTTTGAGGTTTTTCTTCAAAATAGCTTAGAAAATAATTCATTTTGTTTTTCCTCGTGGTTAATGAAAGTTTAACCTGCTCATAATTACTTGCTACATTTTATATCCCTTTTTCTAAGTAATCATGTTTGCCTAAAATTATTCACTTGAGTATTTCTAAAAATAACAAAAGAAAATGTTTTAATTTTCTTCTTTTTTAAAGCTTTAGATCTATGAATTGGACACATAATCATTACTTTTTAATAACTCTAAACTTTTGCTAACTTTATATAGCTGTCCATCAAGTCATATGCGCTCATATAAAGAATGCACCCTACATATAAACTAATCTTGATAAAGGTTATATAGCTTATTTGTAGTAAAACTCAAACAATAACACAAATACCCTTATTCAAAATCCAGTTATATATCATGAAAATGTGTTTTCTATTTAGTTGTCTAACAAAATGTAGACTTGAAAACAAATTAAATATCTCCTCTGAACTATCAAAGTCACATATTACTAAAAGTGGGAATTACCTCTATTTTTAAATCATTCATCATAGTACTCCACAATATAAAAACTGATAATTTAATTTTTAAGTTGTTAATTAATTGGGATATTTTCTGTTGCATGAGGTTTTCCAGTGTGTAACAGATGTAGCATAATGCAGTATGATAAAGAGTCTATCTCCATTTATATAGTATTTAACTGTTGACAATTTTCCAGCTTCACTTCTCTTCTGCTCCTCTGGGTTCTACATCTGGGCAAGCCTGGTTCTTTCTCCTTTGGTGCTGGAGGAAATTTCAAAACATATAAGACCTAGAATTGGAGCAGAAACCCTCACCACAGACCCACCACCTAACGATTTTGTCTCAAGTTATCTTTCAGACCACCTTGGGAGTCTGCCCTGCTCTTCATAGAAAACCTCATGATGTAATATATTTTTAAATATTATTTTGCCACATATGTAGAATCATCATTTTAACATCTAAATCAAATTTTGGATGGGTTTGTTGTTATTGCTGCTGTTGTTGTTTTTAATGTGGGATCTCATTCTATTGCCTAGGCTGCAGTGCAGTGGCATGGCACAGCTCACAGCAGCCTTGACCTCCTGAGTCGGGCAATTCTTCCATCTCAGCCTCCTGAGTAGCTGGGACAAACAGGCGCACACCACAATCACTCAGTTAATTTTTTTCTTTAATTTTTGTAAAGATAAGGTCTTGCTAGGTTGCCTAGGCTGACCTTGAACTCCCAGACTCAAACAATGTTCCCTCCTTGGTATCCCAAAATGTAGAGATTACTGGCATAAGCCACTACACCTGTCCTTGGATGGAGTTTGATTTTATCCTTTGTGAGGCAACAACAAGACTTTTAGTAAGTAAAATGGTTTATTTATCACATTTCTATATTTGTCTCAGGGTTAGAGAAAATCGGTAGACATCACATGAATCACAAGCTCAAATTTCTACTGGGTACACTAAAGCTTCATACATAAGTGAGGTAGACTAGAGCAAATCTGATAATCTATAAAACAATATCTAGGTGTCTGTCATAACCCATGTATGGAGTCTAATTTTGTTGTATTTTCTAGTTTTCTCTCTTTAATTTATGAAAAAGAAAACTTACATGACTAATTTCAAGCTGTAGCATATAAAGTTACATTAATCAGAAGAGTGGTTAAGGGTAGATACACAGGTCAATGGAACAGAAAAATAGGGTCTATTAAATATACACAAATATATATGGTCAATTACACTTTAGCAAGACTGACAAGTTAATTTTAATGGGAAAAAGACATTTCAAGATATGGTGCTAGAATAATTGGATATCCGTGTAGGAAAAAATAAATAAATTTAGACGTTAACTCCACGGTGTATGTAAATTAACTTGCAACAGGTCATAGAACTAAATATAAAAAGTAAAAAAATACATTATGGATAAAAACAAACTTGAATTAGTTAAAGACTCCTTAAATAGGAAACATAAAGTAAAAATGATAAAACAAAGATAATAAAATGTTTTTATTTGAAATTTAAAATCAATTTTTTCCCAACAATTATTTTTTAAAAAATACAGGAGGTTTCCAGCAAGATGGTGATGGGACAGGTTGGACTGGGAGAGTCTCCACAAAAGCCAGTGTCCATAAAGACTCTCTGTGTGAGTGGGTGTGTGCTGGTAGGCAGAGGTCTGCATTGCCCCATCCAGCTCCACCCAGTCTCCAACCTGGGACCTAGAGGTTACCTTATCAAACTCAGAGAGACAGAGACACCCCTCCCCCATGCTAGAATAGGCACAGACAATTCAGATCTCAGTGGGAGACTTGACTACAGCAGAAGCAAGCCAGGTGGGTCCATATCTGATCCATCCTCCTTCCACAGTAGTCCATGAGGAATTTGACCCATGCTGAAAGCAACTCTATCAGCCTGCATTGAGAACAGAGGGGAGGGGCTGGAGACCAGAGGTGAAAGAAAGTTGAATTAACAGGAACATTCTAAGAACCGGTTTGTTTTTTGTTTGGTGGTTTTTGTTTGTTTGTTTTGCTTGTTTTTTGTTTTTGTTTTTGTTTTTTTTTTTTTGGTTTGTTTGTTTATTTGTTCACTTTTTGTTTTTGGTTTTTTCTTTATCTTTTCTCTCTGTTTTTAATCATGTTCTCAAAATTGCTTTATTTCTGTTTTGTTATTGCTTTTTTATAGATTCCTGTTTGTACATAGGTATTTTTGAGGGAGAGTACAGCAATAGGGGAGTTTTTGTCGGTTCATGTGTTTGTATGATTGGAAGCTTTTCTTTTTTTAAAATCTTTTATATCTTTGTTTGTGTCTGTGTTCATTTGTTAGTTGGCGGGCCTATTTATTTTCCTTCTTCTTCTCTCTCTTCACCCTACTTATAATCCCCTCCTTCCTTTTTCCATTCTGTTCTTTTTTCTTACCTTATTTTGCTTTCAGGGGACACATCTGTTTTGGGGGGCACACACTGATGTGGAGCACACATCCCAATTGAATGGACAGATCGTAAGTCAGTGGGAAGTGGATTCCAGGGGGCCAACACACCTGTCAGTGGATACTGGGATCAGCAGGTAGTTTCTGAATCACAGTCTCCACCCCCCCATCAAATCTCAAAACTGCAAAAAGTATAGCCCTCTACACACAGTCCAGCTTCAGAACTGAACAAAGCCAGAGGATCTATATAAGTACAAATAGGAGATTGAGCAAACAGTGGTAAAATCTACCCCTCCATTCCTGAAAACAGAATTAAAGAAGACGCTAAAAGAAAGGGAAGGGTGGGGATGGGAGGAGGAAAATCTACACCAAATTAAGAAAAACCAAAGAAAGAATATGGATCTCACACAGACCCCTGTTAGTTCAACCACTGAGAATAGACTTCAGAATGCAAACAATGAAGAGCCCCCAGAATGACTGGTCTCAAAAACCACAAATCCAGATATCAAGATATTAATACAGAGAGTAAATAAAATAGAGGACAGACAAGAGAGAAGAATGAAGGAGTTGATAACTTTGACAACAATTATAAGGAATACAGTGACGCATGGAAAGCAGAATCAACCAAGCACAAGAAAGAATCTCAGAGTTTGAGGACCAAAATATGAAGCTAATCCAAACTGTTAAAACATAGAAATGAAGCATAAAAAGACAGGAAAAAAACTCCAAGAGATGAGCAATTACTTCTGAATCTAAGATTAATTTGAATCCCTGAGGCAGATGGAGAGAGAGATACCACCCTGGAACAAACATTCCATGAAATTATCAAGAAAATTTCCCTCATCTTATCAGTGACATGACCATTCAGACACAAGAGATTCAGAGAATTCCTGCAAGACAACAGGTGAGAAAACCAACTCCTCATCACGTAGTAATTCACCATACAAAGTATGTATTTAAAAAAATCCTAAAGACAGCAAGAGATAAAGGTCAGGCTACCTACTGGGGAAGACCAATTAAAATAGCAGCAGACTCATCTACAGAAACACTTCAGGCTAGGAGAGCTTGGAGCCCAATCTTCAACATTTTCAAAGATAAACTATTTCAACCAAGAATTACCTACCCTGCTAAGCTAAACTTCATCTGTGATGGAGAATTAAAATACTTCTCAGACATTAAATCCCTAAGATTTACGCTGCCTCCAGACCAGTTCTACAAGAAACACTTAAGAAAGTATTAAAAACAGAAGAAAGAAAGAAAGAAATTAAGAAAGAAAGAAAGAAAGAAAGAAATTAGGAAAGAAATTAAGAAAGAAAGAAAGAAAGAAAGAAAGAAAGAAAATTCTTCCCAAGAATGCAGGAAGAAAATTGAAAACACACATCAATCAACCCAAAAATCAAAAGAAAGAAAATAAGCAAATACAGCAGCAACAGCAAAAAAACTCTTTAAGAATCTAATGACAGGGATAAATTCTCACATCTCAATAATTAGCCTGAATGTGAATGGGCTAAATGCACCACTGAAAAGACGTAGAATGGCAAAGTGAATAAAATATTATGAGACAACAATATATTGTCACCAAGACACTCATCTCACTAGAAAGGACACTCATAGAAACAAAGTAAGAGGATAGCAAACAAAATTTCAAGCAAACAGAATGCAAAAAAAAGCACAAATTACAACCCTAATGTCAGAAAAAATATACTTTAAGCTATCAAAAATTAAAATTAAAAATATAAAAATTTTAAAAATATATGGAAGGTCACAGAATGATAAAAGGTTCAATCCATCAACAAGAAATATCCGTTCTAAACATACGTGCACCCAACATAGGAACATGAACTTTCATAAAGCAGCTTCTAGGTAAATTTTTAAAAAGATATTGACTGTAGCACTATCATAGCTAGAAACTTAAATACCTCACTCACAATCCTAGACAGATCATCAGACAAAAAAATCAACAAGGAGAACCAGAACCTCAACATGATGTTTGACCAAATGGACTTAATTGATACCTACAGAACACTCCTTCCAAACAAATTCCATAAGATTTAAATATCGCCATGCACCTCCTCAGACCACAGTGGAATAAAAATAAATATCAACACCAACAAAGTTCCCCCAAAATCCACAAAGACATAGACACAAAATAGCATGATGCTAAACAACTCCTGTGTCAACATGGAAATCAAATCAGAGATTAAAAGATACTTGGAAACAAATGAAAATGAAGAAACATCTTACCAAACCTCTGAGATGTCATGAAAGCATTACTAAGAAGGAAATTTATATCTCCACAATCACACATGAAGAAAATGGAAAGATCACAAGTTAACAGTCTACCAAACCACATAAAGAATCTGGAAAAGCAAGACCACTGAAACCCTAACTTCAGCAAAATAATCCAGATCACCAAAATAAAATCCCCAGTTCAGAACATAGAAGACAATTAAATAATTTTTTAAAAAATCAATGAATCAAAAAGCTTTGGAAGGATACACAATATTGATGGATCCCTAGCTAGACTGATCAAGAAAAAGAGAGAAAAAGCCCAAATAAACACAATCAGAAATGCAAAAGATCAAGTCACAACTGGCCCTGAAGAAATACAAAAGATTGTCATAGACTACTATGTACACTGGTATGGAAACAAACTTGAAAACCTAAAGGAAATAAAGGACTTTCTGACACAAACCTCCCCAGGTTAGAACAAGAAGAAAGTGAGACTCAAAATAGACCAATAACAATGCAGGAAATTGACTATCATAAGAATACTACCTATAAAAAAAGCCCTGGACCAATAACTTTCCAGCAGAATTCTACAAAAAATAAAAGGAGGAACTGATACCAATCCTATAGAAAATATTCCAGGCAATTGAGAAAGATGGAACTCTAACCAAATATTTTGTGAAGCTAACATTACCTTAATACCCAAACCAGGTAAAGATACAACAAAGAAAGAGAACTACAGGCCAATATCCTTGATGAATAGACGCTAAAATTCTCAACAATACCCTAGCAAACTGGAACCAACAATACATCTTAAAAAACACCCACCACAACCAAGTAGGCTTCATCCCTGGGACGCAGGACTGGTTCAACATTCACAAGACCATAAATGTAATTGAATACATCAACAAATGTGAAACAAAAAACACATGATTACATCACTAGATGCAGAAAAAACTTTTGCTAAAATCCAGCACCCTTTCTTGATAAAAAACCTTGAACATCTAGGCACAGATGGAACATACCTCAAAATAGTAAGAACCATCTATGATAAACCCATAGCCAGCATACTACTAAACAGACAGAAATTAGAACCATTTCCCCTGAAAACTGGACAAGATAAGGATGCCCACTCTTACCCCTCCTTTTTAACATAGTTTTCAAGTCCTAGCTAGAGCAATCAGACAAGAGAAGATCAGGGGTATCCAAATAGGAAAAAAGGAAGTCAAGTTTTCCCTCTTTGCAGATGACATTATTCCATACTCCAAAAACCCAAGAGAATCTGTCAAACATCTTGCTCTCATAAAAGACTTTGGCAAAGTCTCAGGGTATAAAATTAATATGCAAAAGATAGTCACATTTCTGTACACCAGCAATAAACAAACAGAATCTCAAAGAAAAATCACAATCCCATTCACAATAGCCACAATAAAAATGAAATACCTTGGCATATTCCTAACCAGAGACATGAAAACCTTTACAACAAAAACTACAAAACACTGTTCAAAGAATTCAAAGACGACACAAACAAATAGAAAAATATTCCATGCTCATGGATTGGAAGAATCAACATTGTTAAGATGTCCATCCTACCCAAGACAATCTACAGATTTAATGCAATACCCATTAAATTACCAGCAGCATTCTTCTCAGACATGGAAACAACAATACATGGATTCATATGGAAACATAAACGAACATGAATAATCCTCTGTCAAAAAAAAAAAAAAGTGTAAGGTATCACACTCCCAGACTTTAAACTTTATTATAAAGCTACAATAGTCAAAACAGCCTGGTATAGGCCAATGGATAGAGATTCCAGAAGGAAAACCTAAATTTCTCAACCAACTCATCTTCGACAAAGCCTCCACCACCAACCACTGAGGAGAGGAGAACCTATTCAGTAAATGGTGCTGGCAAAACTGGCTGACCAGAATATTAAAATAAGACCCTATCACCATACACAAAAGTCAACTCTTAATGGATCAAAGACTTAAATGTAAAACCTTGAACTATAAGAATCCTAGAAAATGCAGGAAACACTCTTACATAAAAATTGGAACCAATTTCTGATCAAAACTCCAAGTGCCCATGCCATAAGAGATAAGATAAACAAGTGGAACCTCATCAAACTGACAATCTTCTGCAAAGCCAAAGAAACCATCAAGAGCGTGGGGAGACAGCCCACATACTGGCAAAAAATATTTGCCAACTGTTTGTCTGACAAAAGCCTAACATCTAGGATTTACAAGGAACTCAAATGTGCCGAAAAGGAAAAGGAAAAAAACAAAAACAAAAAACAGCCCCATTACAAAGTGGGCAAAATATATGAATAGTAGACACTTCTTGAAAGAAGACATACAAGCAGCCAACAGAAACTTGAAAAAATGCTCAGCCTCAGTAGTCATCAAAGAAATGCAAATTAAAACTACACTGAGATACCACCTAACTCCAGCCAGGATGGCCATCATCAATAACTCAAAAAAATAACAAATGCTTGAGAGGATGAGGGGAAAGGGAACACTTTTACACTGTTGGTGGGAGTGTAAATAATACATCCTCTGTAGAAAACAGTCTGGCGATTCCTAGAAGATCTAAAAATTGACCTTCCTTATGACCTGCAATCCCCCTTCGGGAAATATACCCATAGGAACTCAAATCACTCTATGAAAAGGATACCTGAACACCTATGTTTATTGCAGGGTTGTTCACAATAGGAAAAACACTGGAAAATAAAAATGTGGTACATTTTTACAATGGAATATTATGCAGCCATAAAGGACAAAATTATGAACTTCACAGCAACTTGGGTGAACTTAGAGTCTATAATACTGTGTTCTATCAGAGAAACAAAGAATCAAGTATCATATGTTCTCACTCAAAAGCTGACCTTGAACAAGTACCATAATACTATAAGAAAAAAGCCGGGCTCGGTGGCTCAGCCTGTAATCCCGCGCCTTTGGGAAGCTGAGGTGAGTGGATTGCCTGAGCCCGCGGGTTCGAGACCCGCCTGGGCAGGCGAGACCTCATCTCTACAATAAATCAAAAAAGCTAGCCGGGCATGGTAGCGCG
>CAUYQG010136967.1:0-14933 GCA_963574415.1 Tarsius wallacei | reverse complement strand
CCAGACTGGAGTGCAATGGCTGCTCCCGGCCACCGCAGCCTCGACCTGCTGGGCTCCGGCGATCCTTCTGCCTCAGCCTTCCGAGTAGCTAGAACTACAACAGGCACGCGCTACCACGCCTGGCTAATTTTTTGATTTATTATAGAGATGAGGTCTCACCAAGTTGCCCAGGCGGGTCTCGAACCCGCGGGCTCAGGCAATCCACTCACCTCAGCCTCCCAAGGCACAGGATTACAGGCTGAGCCACTGAGCCTGGCCGTTTTGTTTGTTTTTAATCAGAGTGGAAAAGAACTACATTTCTGGAAACAATGCATAGATTTCTGATATAGGTAGCATTTATGGGAAGGCATCATTAAGTTCTTTAATGCATTGATCATATGTTGTTGCTGACATATTTTTAATTTCTCTTTGGAAATTTTAGGTAGCAGTAATACTTTTAGATACTGACAAGCTAATGGTGCAGTTTTTCCTTCAGCTCTTCAGCAGCTTCTAATGAGAACACATTTCAAAGCTGAAGGGGATTAAATTATGTTTTATAACAATCAAAAAAGAGAATTTTTTTCTAATGGCACTTGAATAACTTGCTAACTATTCATAAACCTTCATGTGTACAAATGGTTACAAAGTGGGCAGCCTTTCATAATTATTAAATGGACATTTTAAAAAAGAATATGGCATTGGCTGTATTGAGTACTTACCCACTGAAACAAACACCAAGAATATGTCAGATGTTCATGTCTGGGTAGAGGAAATGAAGAGAATTTTAATTTTTTTAGTTCGTTGAGAGAATTTTCCATAGATTTTCTTTTTAGCTGTAGTTTACAGTGTCAATCATAAGTCTTATGGATTAGTTATGATTCCAAAGTACTAAAACCTAACTTTGAAATAAAGGAAGTGTTAGGCACTATAGGAGCAAATATATGCTTTGAATATTGAGTTTTTCTAGAGAAAATTGTACAGTGCTTACCTTTATTATAATTAAAAATATTTACTTTTGGTTTTTTTAAATAGAGAAAATAGAAGTGTTTGTTCTTAACTTTTATTATCTACTTTAAAATGGGTTACTTTAAAAATACAAATATACTAAGTGACATTTAGCTCCTTAAATGCAACTCTGGTTTTTCTTAAGGTTTTTAGCAATCCTTGTGTTAATTGATTTTTAAAAAATTTCTCTGCATTTCTAGATATACACCTGAAGAAATTGAGAAGCTAAAGGAGTAAGTTTTAAAGTTTTTATTTCATTAATTCTATTTTTTTATGTCTTGTGTTTTTTAAGTTTTTTTTTCTAACGTCTAAAAATGACTCAGGAAAATACAAAATGCAGTTAAAAGTTTTACATTGAAAATTTTAAGAGAATTTTTGCAGACTGTTATAATTTAATTGTGCTGTTTAACAAGCATGATTTACCATAAAAAGATCACATCAGATCCATACCTGTACAGAATAGCCATGGCCATAAATGCAAAAGTTTAGTCTCCTGTTAACAGTCACCAAATACTTCCTCAGACCACTAATAGGGGTTCCAGAAAAGATTAGATATTCATTTTTGGTGGCTTGGTGACTTATTTGGGAAATTTATAGGCCAGGATCAAAATCGGGGTTGTGCTACATAGTCTAGTTTAGAATGGTGACTTGGCAAATGTTTCACTGAATATCTGAGTTGATTCTTAACTTGCAAAAGCTATTGAATCTCAGGAAAAATAATTTTACTTCATTGAGTTAGACCATAAAGTATAGTTTAATGAATTGTATGGATCATGAAAAAAATTGAAAGTAGATTATTTTTATGATGATAAAGACCTGTGAAACTTCTGCATATCTAAAAAAAAAATAAGCTTGTCTAAAGAAGAGTTTGTTTAGGTGTGTATGCTCAAAAAGGAGAGATCTGGGGCTTACCTGGGAGATTATGTCAATAACCTGAGGGGAAATTTGGTCTTTTTTGAACACATATCCAAGTTACTTATTTCTTCTCTGACCCAGGAAAAAGGCAATTGCTGCCTGTTTTTTTTTCACCCACAGACAACTGTGGACCCCAAAAAAAGGCCACACTTTCAAACTTTGGCTCTCAAAGTATTGCTGCCCACAACTTCCAAACCAGTCAAATGGGAAGAAGAAGAATGAAGAATAAATGATGAAATTAAAAGGGAGAAAACAGTTGAACTCAATGCTGATTGGCAGACTCTTGTTTTAGGCTCCGGATAAAGCATGGCAATGACTGGGCAACAATAGGGGCGGCGCTAGGAAGAAGTGCATCTTCCGTCAAAGATCGGTGTCGACTGATGAAGGACACATGCAACACAGGTACTGTGAGTGCTTGCTGGTAGCATTTTCTTTTCACCACTTGAACCTCCTGCCCTTCACATACTGCCTTGTCTTTGTTCTGGGAAGAAACTGTGGTTCAGACTTCATTTTCATTTTTTTTTTGAGTCAGAGTCTCACTCAGTTGCCTGCTGGGCTCTGGTGATCCTTCTGCCACAGCTTTCCAAATAGCCAGAACTACAGGTGCCTACTACCATGCCCAGCTAATTTTTTGATTTATTGTAGAGACAAGGTCTCACCGTGCTGCCCAGGCTGGTCTTGAACCCGTGGGCTCAGGTAGTCCTCTCACCTCAGCCTCCCAAAGTGCTAAGATTACAGGTTTGAGCCACCGTGCCCAGACTTCATTTTCTAGTTTTCCTTTTTATTCTGCTTAATAGGTAAACCAAACTAATCATTTACTTTTTGTATAAGGTAACATTGTTCTCAGGGATACAACATCACTTCAGTTTCAAGATGATTTAAATTGAGCATGTTTTAGTCTAGCAGTTCAGAACTGTCCCAGTTGAGAAGATACTTATTTTTAAGGTATATATATACAGAAAGTAATTTTAATGTAGGCCCATCTAAGTGCTGAATTTACATTACCAACAGCTTATCAATATGTATTTATGAAAAACTTGAGTTGAGGGCAAGTCCCAAATCAGGAAGAAGCTGTGTTCCAAAGGTTTGTAGTATGCTGCTTACTTCAAACTCAAATTATATTTTTTCATAGAAAAACTATATATGATTGGTATTTCAGTATCCAGGTGAGAACACAAATGTCTCTCAATGTGTACAGATGTACTAATAATACTGTTAAATCTAACATTTGTGGTCAACAACAGTATTTAAGCTCTCCTATTAACAGTCATTTAAACTTTCTGTGCCTCACTTCTGTAAAATGAAGGTGTTAGAGTAGATCATCTCACAATTCCCTTTTACTTGTAATGTTCTCTGAAGGATCCACAACCTATGCTCAGTATTTCAATTTTAAAAAGTTCTCAAGTTTTGTGTTAGCTTTTAGGGAAAATATTTTTTATCCTCCCCCCTCTACCCTACTAAAATGAAATCAAGAATGTTTCTGACTAAACTACCGCATTATTTCCTGTAGGGCAATGAGAACATACATTCTACCAACTCTGTCATTCTGTGACATGGCTAGCATATTGAATGAATTGGGGTTGGAAGCTTTAGATTTAGAATGGGACCCCAAAGGTTCATATAAGATGTTTTTAGTACAAGACCCTTTTGTGAACATAATTTGGAAGGACGCTGATTGATTCCCTGATTGTCAGCCTGAGAAAATGATCTGCTTGCTTTTTTTCATGCCATAACATGTGACTTCTGATGAATTTTTTCCTGTGTGTCATACCATGAAACAACATCGTTTTGAGTACTCACTTTCTTTCATATATGTTAGGAGAGTAGGACTTTGTCTTGAATCTATCCATAGTATCCAGAACTGTACTTAGTGCATAAAAACATTCAATAAGATTTGTTGGATAAATGGATCCCTGAAGCAAGTACATAGAAAGTTTTGAAGTTTTCTAGAAGTTTTTAGCTACTAGTAATAAAATGAAAACAGAATGGTTCTCTTTTTTTCTTTTCTGTTTTTCTGCTCCAGCTCCATAAGAAAAAGACCAAGAGGAACATTTGATATTATTTATTGGTGGGTTTATCAGTTCAGGATAACCTGGAATGAAATTATATATAAATACCAGTGTTAGACTTTACTAATATTTTATAACAGTAGCTTAGAATTGGGATAGTGGGGAATGAGAATGGTATAAACCTAGTTTTTACAAAAATAGGTGAAAGCTTGTAGGTGTTATTTTACTTGTCTCTCATCATTTGTTCCTCTTGAACTTACCTCCCTTCTGCAGAGCTGGGAACCTTAGGTGAGAATAAGAAGAAAGCATGAGTTTCTGTGTCTATTAGCCATCAATGAAGTTCTTCCCACTTTGCTGATTATAAATAAATGCCGTAGTGTAACTTGAGAGTACAGATTCTTTGTAGTTATGTTTTGGGTAGTTTTTCTTTTCGTAAAGAGTCAGCCAGTGCTTTCCATTAGGATTCTTTATTTTCTTTTCTACAGAGTTCCTTACTGGCTAGTATAATACAACTGTCCTAGAAGGTATATGTGGTTTCCCACCAGAGGATGGTTCAGAAATAAACTCTTATTGCTGTAAACTCTTAGCCCTGTACTTCCCAACAGTCCTTGTAAGTACAGGGCTGAATCAGACTATAAAAGAAGGAGAAAGTAGCAGTGGTAGTCTGGATGATTTTCTTCTTCCAGGAAAGTGGACAGAAGAAGAAGAAAAGAGACTTGCAGAAGTGGTTCATGAATTGACAAGCACTGAGCCAGGTGACATAGTCACACAGGGTGTATCTTGGGCAGCTGTGGCTGAACGAGTAGGTACCCGCTCAGAAAAGCAATGTCGTTCTAAATGGCTCAACTACCTGAACTGGAAACAGAGTGGGGGTACTGAGTGGACCAAGGAAGATGAAATCAATCTCATCCTCAGGTTTGTGTCCTAAATCTTTTAATGACAAAAGCTGCTTAATTGCTGCAGGTGTCTTGATTGACTTTACTCTTTTGGTTTCCCTAGATGCCTAGTGTCTGAAAAGCATCTTTTCCGTAGAGAGCTACTGTTTAAGATCCTAAGTATTTCATATTGAGCTCTTTTTTTTTTGTTTTGTGTTTGTTCCCTTTTAGTGGATTTAGTGCTCGTGCAAAGTACCAGATTGAAGGCGTGGAGACTGAAGTCCTCTGGTATATCCACAGAACAGGTATGGCACAGGCAGCGGCAGTGCAGCTTTTCCACTGTCCAACCAATGTGCCTCAGTCCTAGCCTAGGGGGAATATGTTCAGGGTAAGAGGGCTGTTCAGTCTCCATGCCCTTCAATCTGTAGCTACTGTGCTAAGATTGCCAGAAAGGGGGCCCAGTCTATAGTTACCCCTATACCTTCAGATTGGACCACATCAAACATGTCTATTTCATACAAATCCAAAAATAGCTTTAAGATCATAATCCCAGCTTATTTTTTTTTTTAATTAGTTGGTTTAATCATAAAGACTTGGTGATTAAAATGGGCAAAAATACCAGCAAGAAAGTATTTAAGACACTGAGGTAACAGAGACTGTCATTGTGGCTACTCCCTACTGAAAATAAAAATCATCACAACAAGTAACAATTAAAGTCTGAAAACAAATAGGTTTTGAAACTCACAAATTTAGTTGAGTTGGCTGTTTTCTGATTGCTGCTGTTGTTTTTGTCTGTCATTTTGCTTTGGATTTCATTTTTAATACAGTTTTTAAAAAATTCGTCATCTTTATAATTAGTCCATTTCTGAACATTTTTGTTTTATAAATAGAAAAGCTCAGATCCAGGAAATAACTTAGTAAAGGCCATACTATGAAACACTGAAGAACAGTATACAACTAAACCTATTCTTACCCTACTTTAACCTTCAGCCTACTCCCTTTCCTTCACAGTGCTTTATCTGGTTCCAACAACTTATGGTTCAGCCCAATGGTTGTACCTTTACCAAAAGGCTGTTGCTGGTAGTATTTCCTAGCTCTCAGCTCTGGAAGTAGATCTGCACCTCTGGAATCCTTTCCCAAGCCACATAACGATGGCATCTCATTGGCATAACTTGCCATTCCCTTTATTGTCAGTGCCATCACTTGTAGTCAGAGGAAAGTTCTTATGGAGATATAAATTTAACATCTAACAGATGCTTATTTTGTAACCTGTAGGATTGCAGAGCTTGATGTAGCTGATGAAAATGATATTAACTGGGATCTGTTAGCTGAGGGATGGAGCAGTGTCCGTTCACCACAATGGCTTCGAAGTAAATGGTGGACCATCAAAAGGCAAATTGCAAACCATAAAGATGTTTCGTTCCCTGGTAATGTATTACTTGATTTTTACATTCTTACACCTTTTCTTACCATATTTACTCCTTAGGAGTGAGAGGTTAGAAGTTCTTTGCATCCACTGAAGAGATAACTATAGCAAATTTTCTACCCTATTTCACTAAGTGACTATATTTTCTTCCCTAGAGAAGAGTTAATATGATTTATAATTTCCCAAACCCCCTAAGATGAAAATATACACATTTACACTCATTCATGTTCTTCCACATAATCTATGAAGAGGAAATAAATTTTACATATATAATCATGCACCACATAACAATGATCAATAACAGACTGCATATACAACATTGGTCCCATAAAACTATCACATTGGATTTTTACTGTACCATTTCTATGTAGTTATGTTTAGATACACAAATACCACTGTCTTACAATTGCTTACAGTGTTCAGTACAGTAACTTGCTGTACAGGTTTTATCCCAGGAGCAGTCAGCATTGCTATAGAGCCTAGGCTTGTATGTGGCTGTACTGTCTAGGTTTGTCTAAGTTCACTCTGATGCTCCCACAACAAAATTGCCCAACAGTGCATTTCTTGGGGCATGTCCTCGTCATCACATGATGCATGGCTATAATTTTGTTTTGTACAAAGATATACCTGTGAAAACTTAACTTTGTCAACTTTTAAGAGTTGAATAGTTTCAACTTATATCTTAGTTTCAACTTATATCTTAACTGGGTATGTTTAGATAAATTCTGTGGTAATTTATTTTGTAGGAAAAAGTCTGTAAATTTCTAATTTTATTCATTAATATAAATTCAGAGATCTTAAATTGGCTTTGCTTAAAGTGAAGTATAGTATACTTTTCATTTTGCCACTTGTTTTGCATTTAGGCATAAACTAACCTGTACAATGTATTTAATTTAGGTTATTAAATTCATTCCCCTTACTATGGAACTTCAACTTCCATTTTTCCGAAGGAAAATTAAATGCTAAAAAACTTCGGCTTGATGAAATGTAACTAAAAAAAAAAAATTAAACGCCCAGTTATAGAGGATTAGTATAATTATGGATAGAGAGTAAAATCTAGACTTGGTCTCCCTGTGCAAGGACTCTTGGTAGCATATTACTGTTTGGAAAAGATCCACTGCTACCTCTAGAGTTCTGAGTAGACCCACAGTCAAGTGCCACTGAGTTGTTGGGGGGAAAAAAATACACTATTCACTTAAAAAATAAAAATAACCTGTTTAACATTGACAGTATTCTTCCTAAATAATAAGAATTCTATCAAGAAGCCATAGGAATAGAAAGTGTCCTATTTCCATGTTCTTTAAAATGTCCAGTTTTTTGCATTATAAATCTTAGATGGCAAGAACAAAAATATGATCTTAAGAATTTAAAAAATGTGTTATGATGGATAACACTTCCAAAAATGTTAAAATAGTCGTTGTTTTAAAATATCATATTGGTAAGCTCTCACATCTAATATGCAGTTATTTATTCCAAAAACTTTCCTTCCTTGACCCACTCCCCCACTTCCTTTGCTGCTTAGATGGTGGTCTCTTGGAGAATCAGTGTTCTTTTTGTCTACCCATCTCTCTTCAGTCTTAATAAAAGGTCTTAAACAGTTACATGAGAACCAAAAAAACAACCCAACGCTTTTGGAGAATAAATCAGGATCTGGAGTTCCAAACAGTAATTCCAATTCCAGTGTACAGCATGTTCAGATAAGAGTTGCCCACTTGGAAGACAATACCACCATCTCTCCTAGCCCCATGACAGCACTGCAGATTCCCGTCCAGATCACCCATGTCTGTAAGTTTTTGAACATCAAGACTTCTTGCTGTTTGACCTGTATGATTCTGTTAATGGCTCTGACACCTTTTAGTCTTCTAGCATGTTAAAAGAAATTGACCCAAGTTGATGAATTGAAGGGCATCTAAGGCAATTTATGTTAAGCTCAGTTAATATTTGCACAAATAATGTGTGACAGGAAGGACTTAAAACCAACTGTTCAACCATTATAAACCATTTAAAACTAGATTTTAATCTCTAGATTTTATAAGTAATGGCTTAGTAGAATAATTAAAAGTAAAAATTAGAATTAATGATTAATAAAAAACCACTACCAGAAAAAGCAGTCAAGCAAAGAAATAGAGCTCACAAAGTGACATGTCATTTGTTGTAATTTCACCAGAAGACACACAAATTGGGACTGTTTTGCTTTTCAACAACCATTTAAAATGTAAAAACCATTCTCTGTCTTAAGCCATATTTTTCCCTGATCACAGTTTGCTCACCTTGGTGTAGGCTATTTTTATCTGAACTCACTTCAAGTTATTATGGCTGTGATCTTAAGGATCCATCAAATAGTAAATAACAGTAAACACTACACATTAAAAGTCAATTCCAAATCATTTTCCAAATGGTTTTACTTTTAGGTAATAACCACATGCATCAACAAAGAGATCATATTTCTTCTATTTAGTCTTAGTCCTATGTAATCTGGAGTAGGTATTGATCAAATCTGAACATTAGTTGACATAACTATAAAAAGATTATACTATCTGGTCTCTAAAGTGCTTTTCAGTCCCCCAAATGTGGTCTTCTGAAATAATGCTATCTTACATTTATTTTTTGTTTTTAAAAGCACTTTTAATCCTTACAACTATATGGGGTAGGCAAGACAGATAAAAATCTCTGAACATTAGTTTGGATTAAATTATTAACTGCAAGAACATAATGTCACTAGAATTAAAGCCTAGTATTTAGGGACTACTAATTCAGACATCTATATTTACAAGAATGTCCAAGAAAATCAGTTTTTACCAAGTTCTTGCTTTTTTGCAGGTTGGCCTTAGTGTGTTACTCTTACTTCCTACCATTAGAAACATGTTATGATACCACATACCAGGTGATAGCTAACTTTTTTGATAAGAGAACAGACAGTAAATATTTTAGGCTTTATGAGTCTCGTGGTGTCTGTCACAGGTATTCTGTTGTAGTGCCAAAGCAGCTGTAGAAAATATACAAATGAACATGGCTGTGTTCCAATAATACTTTACAAAAAATGGCAGTAGGCTGGATTTGTCTATGGACTATAGTTAGCCGACTTCTGATCTATATGCCAGATAATTCATTAGATTTCTCTCATAAGAAATTTAAATAAGTTCAGGTCTCCACACAAATTATCCATTATGAAATTGCCTTCATGACAATTGAGTACAGTGGAAAATGTAAATTTACAAAGCATTTTATTTATTGTCCTTGTTCTTACCACAGCTTCAACAGACTCCCCTGCTGCTACTGTTGACTCAGAAACAATAACACTAAACAGTGGAACACTACAGACATTTGAGATCCTTCCAGTGAGTAATACTTTATGAAACAGATATTGGCCATTTTTATGCATAAGAAAGATTAGTTGGTATCATTTTGAGAAATGTTATATAAGCAGATGAAATATAAAAATCTGAAGCCAGATTGATGGTAGACTAGTCATATATCAGACTTCCACTCATATAATTACCTTTAATATGCTGGGGGGTAAAAAAAACCCAGGAATTTATTGATAAAAAGTTGTGTATTCTTAAATGTTTAAACTTCAGTCACCTATCAAGATGCTTTTTTCACTGCTCAAGACAATTTTTGAACTTAGCAATTTTGATGGCTTTTAATATTTCTGCTGTTTTTGTTTCACTCTTCCACATCAGCAAAATATTCCCCTTTGAGGACTTCAGGGCAAGATTGGGTGAATAGGGAGGGTGGGGGATGGGGTCATGCCTTTTTTGGTCAAAAACTACAGAACACTCAGCTCAATGTGGGCAGGTTGTTCATGTAAACCACCTATCATGAAATGGGCAAATGCACTGAAGAATCTCCAAAAAAATTCACTGAAGCTGAATGCAGCCTCTCACAATAATACTAACTGGTACACAGATGCTGATATGTTCCTAGAACACTTACCTAGCGGGGGGATGCCTATTCCACAAGGGGCCCAATCTCCAAAAAATAATTCCAGGTTTTTCTGGGTCCCCCTCATATATGAAAATGACAAAGCTAATGAGTAAAGTGCATACTGTATATTTAGACTGAATCATAAATTTATAATCAAAAAGCTCATATTGGCTATTGAGAAAATGTTTGTCATGAGCTATATAACCACACTCTGATTCAGTAAACACTATACTAGCCATTGAGGGTATAAAATTTTAAAGCCACAATGCTAAGTAGTTTACCACTTTGGAAAAGTCTTGTAGTTCCCCAAAAAGGTTTAGACACAGAGTTACAAAGTGATCCACCTATTCTAATTCCAGATATACCTAAGAGAAATGAAAACATGTGTCCAGTAAAAACTTGTACATGAGTGTTTACTGCATTATTCATAATACGTTAACAACCGAAACGACTATCAACAGAAATGGTTAAACTGTGCTGTTAACATACAAATATTATTCAGCAATAAAAAGGAATGAAATACTGATGCATGGCCAGGCATGTGGCTCATGCCTGTAATCCCAACACTTTGGGAGACCAAGCAGAAGGATTGCTTGAACCCATGAGTTCGAGACCATTCTGGGCAACATGGCGAGACGTCTCTACAATAAATAAAAAAATTAGCAGTGGCACATGCCAGTAGTTCCAGCTACTTGGAAGGCTGAGGCAGAGAGATTTCCTGAGCCCAGCAGATTGAGGCTGCAGTGAGCCGTGATTGTGCCAGTGCACTCCAGCCTGGACAACAGAGTGAGACTGATTTAAAAAAAAAGATAAACCAGACAACATAAAATACTACACAGTATATGGCTCTCGTTTATTTGAAATATTAAAAATGGGCAAACCTGTAGAAAGTAGATTAATGGTTGCCTATGGCTACAGGAAAATGGGGCATGACTGTTGAGGTCCTCATTTCTATATCAAGTAAACCTGCAATTAGTTAATAGTTCATCAAGTAAATTTTACTTAAATCACTCAGGATTTATTTACTGTAAAGAACATAGGGGTATTAGTGCAAGAATTTATTCATCTTCTCCCCAGCCAAAACCCAGGAGGATGGCCAACATAGCAAAAGGTTTTCTTTCCATCTTTGGAACTTCTTCAAGCAGCTTACTTAACCTAAGCCTCAATATCCCAGTCTGGTGGCCTCTAAAATGGGGACTATATATAACAACCATTTGACACAAGTAGACAACAGCTCCATTTTATTTAGTTTTTACTTCCTCCCAGTAAACAAAATTTAGTACCCAAGAGAGTATATATATATTTTGGGTATGTGTTAAGGTTTTTACTTACAGAGTCACAATCCAATACTTAGAGACTTTTCTCCTACTTTATTAAAAGGGATAATAATACCCCAGCTTCAAAAAATTGTGAAAATTAATGTATTTAAGTATATTAAATAAAACACACACATATATAATATACAAACACACATAAAGTATTTACAATAATACCTGATCATATGTGATCAATACATGCAACCTTTAGGAAATGATTAGCATTCTCTTTTATGGAAAGAAAAGAAATGGAGTTCCCACTGAGTGGTAGGTACTCATCATTTCTAATTCTAAACCCCTTCCACGAGAGGTAGTTATTATTCCCACTTTAGCAATAAGGAAAGCTGTATTTGGGGATTTAGTACCCAAGAGAGTTGTTTTGGCTAAATTCAAATGACTACTGTTGGACTAAAAAACACTACATGATTTTAAGTGCAAATACTTTTCCTTTAGGGTATTAGGGTAAACCTAACTCAAAGTTCTATATAGAAGCTTTGGGTTGTAAAACGTTTATTAGTGAACAGTTGTTACTATTTCCTTTTTAAAAATCTCAAAAGATACATGTATTATTAGTTAGCTAGCTTTTCAGATAAGAGTCTTTTTCCTTCAGCAGAACATTGCTAATTGCTATTTGTCGACCTTTTCCCTTAATATAAAAATAGTTCCTAAAATTATGCTACGAAAAAAATGTTTAGGTAAACACTGCTGTTGTACTTTTTCAAAAATGTGAAGCTTTTTTTTAAAAAAAATAAAAACTGGGAGATTGCCAGTTTTTATGTGCTACACAGAAAGGATAAGGAGGGACAGCTGGATGTACTGAGTTACTGCAGTGGAAACAGTGGCTCACACAACTGTGTTGTGGTGCCCAGAAACAAACAGATGAAACCAGATCACAGAAAAACATGGGAATGAAGAGCAGCTAAGTGCCTTGCCTCTTAAACTTCCAGGCTGAATAATGGCTTGAGGCAGATAATTAGTAAAGAATATTATACCCTTCATTTTATTACTTGTTCATACCTCCACAGCTGGTAAGTACATTTGTGGCTAGTAAGTTATAGTCAGTCCCTGTTTTTGTATATAAAAGTAAGACTTAATCACAGTCTGTTAAACTATCTTATTTTTCTTTTCCCTTTAGTCTTTCCATTTACAGCCCACTGGCACTCCAGGCACTTACCTACTTCAAACAAGCTCAAGCCAAGGCCTTCCCCTAACTCTGACTGCTAGTCCCACAGTAACCCTGACAGCTGCTGCACCTGCTTCTCCTGAACAGATCATTGTTCATGCTTTATCCGTATGTTATATAAATTATTTGATTTTTGAGTACCTGTTACAGACCAAGATTAGTTGATACTAATACTTCGGAGGGGGGTGGTAATACGCATTGCTCTTTGTTTGAGGTTTTTGTTTGTTTAGATTCAGGGGATACACGTGCATATTGTGTAGTGGTGGAGAATGAGTCTCAGGTGGCCCATTCCCCAGATAGTGAACATTGTGCCCTGTAGTTTCTGAACCCCTCACCCCCTTATCGGTGTCCCCAGTGTCTATTATTTCCATCTTTGTGACCATTTAGCTCCCATATGTTGCTGCAAAGAACGTGATTTCATTCTTTTTTTATGGCTATGTAGTATTCCATGGTGTGTGTATTACACATTTTCATCATCCACTGATAAGTTGATGGACATTTAGGTTGATGCCACATCTTTGCAATTTTGAATTGTACTATGATGAATATGTGGGTACAGTTGGTTTTTTTATGTAAAAACTTCTGTTCCCTAGGGTAGATACCTAGTAGTGGGACTGCTGGATCAAAAGGTAGATCTATTTTTAGTTCTTTGAGTAATCTCTATACCACTTTCCATAGAGTTTGTACTAATGTACACTCCCACCAGTGTATGAGTGTTCCTTTTTCTCCACATCCTCACCAGTATCTATTGTTGCTGTTGTTGTTTTAAATAATGGCCATTGTGACTGGTATAAGGTGATATCTCATTGTGGTTTTAATTTGCATTTCCCTGATTATGAGTGATGCTGAGCATTTTTTCATGTTTTTTGGCCGTTTGTATAACTTTTGAGAGATGTCTGTTCATATCTTTTGTTCACTTTATAATGGACTCATATGCTTTTTTCTTGATTTGAGTTCTTTGTAGATTCTGGATATTAGTTCTTTTTCAGTTTATAGCTTGCAAATATCTTCTCCCATTTTGTAGGTTGCCCATTTGTTCTGTTGATTATTTCTTTTGCTGTGCAGAAACTTTTTCATTTAATTAAGTCCAACTTCTTTTAGTTGCATTTGCTTTTGGGGTTTTAGCCATAAATTCTTTGCCTAGGCCAATGTCCATAAGAGTTTTTACTAGGTTTTCTTCTAGAATTCTTATGGTTTCATATCTGATGTTTTAAGTCTTTAATCAATCTTGAGTTAATTTTGGTATATGGGGAGAAATAGAGATCAGGTTTTATTTTTCTGCATATGGCCATCCAATTTTCCCAGCACTATTTATTGAATAGGATGCTCTTTCCCCAGTTTATGTTTTTGTCTGCTTTGTCACAGATCAATTGGTTGTAGGTATTTGGGGTTATTTCTGAACTCTCTGTTCTGTTCCATTGGTCTGTGTGTCTGTTCTTGCACACCAGTACCATGCTGGTTACTACAGCCTCTTAGTATAATTTGAAGTCAGTGATGTGATATGATATGCTTTGTTCTTTTTGCTTAGGATTACTTTAGCTATTCAGGCTATTTTCTGGTTCCACAGAATTTCAGGATTGTTTTTTTCTAATTCTGTGAAAATGGCATTAGTAGTTTGGTAGGGATTACATTGAATTTGTAGATCGCTTTGTGTAATATGGTCATTTTAATAACACTGATTCTTCCAATCCATAAGCATGGGCTGTTTCTTCATTTGTATGTGCCCTCTGCAATTTCTTACATCAGTTTTGTAATTCTCCTTATAGAGATCTTTCACCTCTTTGGTTAAATATATCCCTAGGTATTTGAACTTTTTGGCTGCTGTTGTAAATGGAATTGAGTTCTTGATTTGATTCTCAGCTTGGTTGTGATTAGTGTATAGCAGTGCTACTGATTTGTGTGTGTGTGTGTGTGTGTGTTGATTTTATATCCTGAAATGTTGCTCAATTCATTTATCAATTCCAGGAGTCTTTTGGAGGAGTTTTAAGGTATAAGACTGTATTGTCAACGTGCAGAGATAGTTTGCTATCTTCTTTTCCAATTTGGATACCCTTTATATCTTTTTCTTGCCTGATTGCCCGGACTTTGGCTTCCAGTACCATGTTGAATAGGAGTGGTGAAAGTGGGCATCCTTGCCTTGTTCCATTTTATTTATTTTTTTTGAGTTGGAGTCTCACTCTGTCACCCAGACTGGAGTGCAGTGGCCGCTCCCGGCCACCACAGCCTCGACCTGCTGGGCTCCGGCGATCCTTCCACCTCAGCCTTCCAAGTAGCTGGAACTATAGGCACACGCTACCA
>CAUYQG010136964.1:0-17500 GCA_963574415.1 Tarsius wallacei | reverse complement strand
AAGAGTACACATGAGCAGCATGGTTAACACTATTGACGGTGTTTGATTACCTGGATGGAGTAGTGTTCATTAGGTTCTTTACTTTTTTCAGCTTTTATATCACCCCATATTTATATTATACTTTTTGAAAGAAAGTTACTATGTACAGTCTCCAGTGACTTTAGGTGTGGGAAATAACGTTCTATATCTTTGACGTGTGAAACATATGTTATTTGGAAGATATTGCATAGGTTTTGACAGTGTGTCCAGTTGACTCACATACAAAGGGCAAATGCACACGATGCCATTTTCACCGAAAAATTGAAACTAAAAATTGCAGTTTTTTTCTAAAAGACAGGGAAAAATAGTATGTGTGGATTAACTAAAAATAATGTTTAATTGTAGAGGAAAGAGGAGAAATGGAAAAACTATAACAAGCTAGAAAAAACACCGAAAATATGAAAGTATGGAAAAATTAAAATAAAATAAAAAGCTAAATTTAAAATTAGCTGAATAATACCTTGATATGTGATTGAAACCAAATGAATGAAGGAATGTGTGGCCAATTTAAAAATATGTAAAAAAATAAACAAAGATAAAATGCACAGATATGACTTATGGAAAATCTGCTTTAAAATGGTTTGTGACAAGTAACCCCCAAAGGTAATCTTTCAAACTCTCATCAAACACTTAAGAAACTATGCAAAACAGATATTACAACACTACTAAACAACAATATTTGACAATATCTTGAGACAATATCTTGATTTCAGAGCCTAGATCATCAGCCCTCTTACACAGATACTTATATAGATAGAGCTAGATTGTGAAAATCCTACTATAGCTTTGCTATAGTATTATAGAGGATGCCTGAAAGACTCTGTGGGAAGTGATGTAATCAAGATGGCTGAATATATTTCCAACTTGTATGTCCCAAAGCAACTATAATTTTGTAGCCGTCCACAAACAAAAGTGCCTTTGTGGGAGCCTTGGGATTCTGTCAGGAAGTTGTGAGGCTCAAGTTGAACCCGAGACCTAGGAGGACTGTTCTGAGAGGACAAACCTATGCCTAAGTAGCAAATTTGCTGACTATGGTCCTGGTTGCCGATAAATAAATGAGCCCATTCCTCTCTGAATTTGGCTATAGTTTTATTTGACCTTGGTCCTGCTATGGTCTGAGAGCATTCCTTGCTGCACAGGGATCCACTGGAAGACAACTAATTTGTGACATAGGGAAGGGTTGCCAATCTTTGTCATTTAGAAGATTCTTTTTTTATTTTATTTATTTATTTATTATAAAGATGTGGGGTACAATTCAGGTTTAGGTATACAAACATTGATCATGCAGGTACCCTTGTTGATGAGGTATGCCCCTCCCTCCCCAGCAGTTTCCCTCAACTGCCAGTCCCACCCCCACTTCCCCTGAGTTTTCTGCCACTGCCAATCACTCTCTTATAGCATTAAAATTGTTCAAGGGCAGTTTGTGAGTGAGAACATAGGGAACTCTACTGTTTGTTTCTGTGATAGATCACTGAGTATGATCTACTGTAAATCCATCCAAGTTGCTGCAATGTGCATATATCTGTCCTTTATGGCTGTATAATATTCCATTGTGTATATGTACCACATTTTTTAAAATCCATTCCAGCTTCGATGGACAACATAGTTGGTTCCATGTTTTTGCTATTGTGAATAGAGCTGCAGCAAACATGTGTGCAGGTATCTTTTTTAGAACGATTTGAGTTCCATCGGGTATATTCCCAATAAGGGAATTGCTGGGTTATATGGAAGGTCAATTTCTAGTTCCTTCAGAAATCACCACACTGTCTTCCAAAGAGGTTGTACTAGTCTGCATTCCCACCAGCAGTGTAGAAGCTTTCCTTTTTCTCCACATCCTCACCAGCATCTGGTGTTGTTTGTTTTATGAATGATGGCCATTCTTACAGGTGTTAGGTGGTGTCTCAATGTGGTTTTGATTTGCATTTCTCCAATGATGAGTGAGGCTGAGTACTTTTTCATGTGTCTGTTGGCGGCCCATATATCTTCTTTTCATTTAGAAGATTCTTAAATGGCTCTATAACTTGGCTTCAGTTCCTGTCAGCTGCTATCTATGAGTAGTTCTGCAAAGGGACTCAAAGGGAGAAATGCCTGTTAGTGTCTCTATAAGCAAACCTGTTGACCATAGTCCCACTGTGAGTCTTAAAATGGCCCTGAAAATCTGCTCCAATCCTCTCAACTGTGGTCTGAGAGCAAGCTTACTGCCCTGGGTACCAACTTCTATTAGTGACCTCAAAAGCAGGCAGGAGATCTCAGTCTCACTATGGATCCTGAAGCAGTCCAAAACTGTTGACTCCAGCTTAGAATTGCCTGCCCAGGGACTTACAAGTGAACCAGTCGAAGTTCCTATAGTGACCCAGAGGAAGTCACACACGTCTTTGCAGCTGGTAAAAGGCCTCCCATCTGATTGCGATACCAGGGGCAACCCTATCAGCTTGGTATATAATAGAAGAAGACTTTTATCAGTTTGAACAAGTCTATAAAGACTGGAAGAGATGTTTGCTCATTCAAATGCACAGATATTACATGCATAATGCAAAAGCAGCAAACATACCACCACCAGAGAAAATTATCTAAAAAGCTACAGAAACTTATCCCAAAGAAAGGGAAAATTGGCTGGACTCAGTGGCTCAGCCTGTAATCCCAGAGCTTTGGGAGGCCGAGGTGAGCAGATTGCCTGAGCCCGCAGGTTTGAGACCTGCCTGGGCAACATGGCGAGACCTCATCTCTACAATAAATCAAAAATTAACTGGGCATGGTTTCGCACCTGTAGTTCCAGCTACTTGGAAGGCTTAGGTGGAAGGATTGCCGGAGGCCAGCAGGTCGAGGCTGCAGTGGCTGGGAGCTGCCACTGCACTCCAGTCTGGGTGACAGAGTGAGACTCCAACTCAAAAAAAGAAAGGGAGAACAACAAATTGTCTGAAAAATTCAAATAATTATCCTCTTTAAGCTTAATGAAATACAAAAAATGAAAAGTTTGATAAAGAAATAGAAGTTGTAAAATAAGAATCAAACAAAAACCTAGAGCTGCACACAATGACAGAACTGTAAAATTCAGTAGAGAGCTTTGACAGAAGATGGAATTATACAGAAAAATAATTATTTAACTCAACAATTGGTCATTTAAATTATATAATTAGTGAAACAAAAAATGGAAAAGTTTAGAAGCTACAAAGAACTTTTGAGATACCTTCAATCGTACAGTTTTATAAATTATGAGAATTTCAGAAGCAGAGGTAAAAAGAGAAAGAAACAGAAAGGTGATTTAAAAAAATATTTGTTGAAAACTTCACAAATTTAGGAGGAAATATGAACATACGAAGTCATGAAACTCAAAGGGCACAAAGCATGATCACACGAAAGAAAAATACCCTGGAATGCATTATAATAAAGTTTCCAAAGCCAAAACAAAGAAAGTATATTGAAAATGGCAAGAAAAAAAAACCTCATGACTTTAAGAGGACTCCGCCATAAAGCTATTAACAGAGTTCTCAACAGAAACTTTACAAGCTGTGAGGAACAGAAATGTTACATTCAGAGTACTGAACAAAAACAAAATTGCCAACCAAAAATACTATGCCTGGTAAAGCTGTCCTTCAGAAATGAAAAAGACAAAAATATTTCCAGACAAATAAAAACTGAGGGTATCCATCACCACAAAATATGCATTATAGAAAATGCTAAGAATGTTATTTAAGTTGAAATTAAAGGATGCTAAGTAACAGCATGAAAACATGGAACTATAAAACGCACTGTTGAAAACTCAGACCAATACTGTGATGGTGGTAGGGTAGTCATTTTTAACTCCAATATAGAAGCTAAAAAGCAAAAGCATTGAAAATAACAATAGCTATGATATGTCTTCAGTATCACCCCTAAAGATAGAAGCTCCAGGTCAGCCCTCATGGACAGAGACCCCCAGTCTGCATCAGTGCCAAGCCAGCCTCCATGGATTTATTTCCCAGACTTGTCCCAATAGAACCAGCTGTCAACCTCACCCTTGTGGACATAATAAATGAATCCACCCCAGTGAAACCATTTTTCAGCTTCTGCCCACCTGCAGACCTGAGTACCAGCTAGTCTTTCCAAGGACTCTAGCAGTGAGTTCACCAATGGCTTATGTTGTATAGTCTGCACAGAATCTCTGGGAGAGCTGATGAGTGAAAAACTTTTCCAGAGGAAGCCCGTCTGCAAAAGTGGAATAACACCCTTCTTCACACATGCAGGCATTAATTTAAGGCAACAAGGAACATGAAACCAGAGGAACATATTACCACCAAAAGAACACAGTAATCTCCCAGCAGCTGAATCCTCAAGAATGGATATATATAAACTGCCTGACAAAAAATTCAAAATAATTGCTTTAAAAAAGCTTAGTGAACTTCAAGAATATATAGAGAAACAATTCACTAAAATGAGGAAAACAATAAATGATCAAATGATATATTTTAAAAGGATATTTAGCAAATAGTTCTGAGACACCTTGCTAACCACGTGCAGAAAAATGGAACTGACCCCTACCTATCACCATATACAAAATTTAACTCAAGATGAATCAAGGACTATTTATTGTAGAGACAAGGAGAAAACTAACAGCCCCATTAAAAAGTCAGCAAAGGAAACAGCCCCATTAAAAAGTCAGCAAAGGACATGAACAGACACTTCTCAAAGTAATACATAAAAGCAGACAACAAATACATTTAAAAATTGGCCAGCATCACTAATTATCAGAGAAATGCAAATCAAAACTTCAATAAGCTACTATCTCACACACGCCAGGCTGACTTTTATTAAAATGTTAACAAACAAAATATGTTGGCAAGGCTGTAGAAAAAAGGAAATGCTCATACATTATTATTGGGAATGTAAGCAAGTTCAACCTTTGTGGAAAACAGTGTGGCAATTTCTCAAAGAATAAAAAGTTGAACTACCATTAGATTCAGCAATACCACTTCTTGGAACTTACCCGAAGGAGCATAAGTTGTTCTCCCACAAAGATACTTGCACTCATATATTTATTGTAGCACTATTCACAATAACAAACATATAACATCAACCCAAATGCCCATTGTCAGTAAACTGGATAAAGAAAATATGGCACGTACACAGGAAATACTATGCATTCATTAAAAAAGAATGAATTATGTCTTTTGCAGCAACATGGACACAGCTAGAGACATTATTCTGCATTAATCGCCACGGAAAGAAAAAGCTGAATAACACATGTTTTCAGTCCTAAGTGAGTACTAAACACTAGGCACACACAGGCACACGGATGGGAACAACAGACACAGGGCACAACTTTCGGAGGGAGGCATGGAGGAGGAATAAGGAAAACAAAACAACCTATTGGGCGCCATGTTCGCCACTCGTATGGGGAGAGGCTCATCAGAAGCCCAGACATCACCTTCATGCAATATATTTGTGGGACGTATCCTCATGTGCACCCCACGATCCTAAAGCCAAAATGTAAATAAATAAATAGTTTTCTTAGGGAAAAAAGGAATTATTGGTATTGTAAAAAAAAAAAAAACAGAAATTCTGGAGCTGAAAAATCCATTAGTGAAATAAAAATTCAGTAGAGATTGTCAGCTACATGATTGATCAAGCAGAAGAAAAGACTGAGACCTGGAAGATTAATTATTTGAAAAAAAAGTTGCAGTCAGGGGAAAAAGAAAAAAGATTTTAAAAAATTTTTGAAAAGCTCACAGGGTGTACAGGGCAGCATCAAAAAAGAAAACATGTGAGTTATTAAATTTCCAGAAGGAGAAGAGAGAGAAGGAAGCAGAAAATGTATTTAAATAAATAATATATAAAAAATTTCCACACCTGTGGAAAGATATAAATATCTGATACTGGAAGGTCAAAATTCTCCAATCAAATTAAATACAAACAAGGTCACACAAAGATCTATTTCAATATAACAGTAAAACATTAAAGACAAAATGATAATCCTGACAGCAGCCAAAGGAAAAAACCAAAGCACATATAAGGGAGTTTCAATAAGACTAGCAATGGGGTCCTCAGTAGAGACCTTACATGCCAGAAGATAGAAGGGTAATATAGTCAACATACTGAAATGAAACAAACCTTGCAACAAAAATAGTATAATTTACTAAGTGATCCTTTGGAAATGAAGGAGAGATAAAGACATTTCCAGATAAAAACTGTGGGAGTTTGTCATCATCAGATGTGTTTTACAAGAAATTCAAAAGAGAGTGCTTTAAGGGAAAATAAAAAGTTACTAATTGATAACACAAAAGCATATGGAAGTATAAATTTCACAAGTGAAAATAAGTACAAGTCAAATTCAGAATACTCTAATGGTGATTTATACCCTTAGTATAAAGATTAAAAGACAGAAATGTTAAAATTAGGTGCTACCATAAGTTTTTGAGGGTTTCATATATAAAAGATGTACATTGTGACATCAAAAACATAAAATATTGGATGGTGGAATGAAAGCATAAAGTATTTTTTGTGTAACCAAAGTTAAGTTGTTACAGCTTAAAATAGCCTGTTATAACTATATTATATGGAATGTATGCCTCATGGCAACCATAAAGCAGAAACCTGTGGTAGACACACAAAAGATAAAATGTAAGGAATCACAGCATATTCCTAGAGAAAATTACTAATCACAAAGAGGTACAGGAGGAGAGGAAGAAAGAAACAAAGATCTATTTAAAACAAAAAGAAAAAATGAAATGGAAATAGTAAGTCTTTATTTATCTATAAACACTGTAGATGTAAATGGATCAAATTCTCCAATGTAAAGACTCAGAGTGGCTGAAAAAAAAATTGACCATACGCTACCAATAGAGTCTCACTTCACCTGTAAGGATACACATAGGCTGAAAGTGAAGAGATAGAGAAGTATATTTCATGCAAATGGAAACCAAAAAGAAGCAGGGGTCGCTATGCTTATATCAGACAAAATAGACTTTCAGTCACATCTATACAGTGAGACAAAGAATGACAAAACAATTAATTCATCATGGGAACATACAATTGTAAATATATATGCACCTAATATCAGAGCAGCTAAATATATAAAGCAAATATTAACAAATCTGAAGTGAGAGATAAATGTAATGCAATAATAGTATAGGCTTTAATATTCCACTGTCAGTAGTAGACAGATCATCCAGACAGAAAATCAGTAAAGAAACATCAAACTTAAACTTCACTTTGGACAAAATGGAACTAACAGATATACACAGGAAAAATTTCATCCAATAGCAGCAGAATGCACATTCTTTGCAAAGGCACATGGAACATTCTCCAAGATATAGCATATGTTGGGCCAGAAAACACATATTAACTAATTCAAGAAAATTGAAGTCCTATCAAGTATCTTTTTAAGCCACTACAGTTTTAAACTAGATATGAGCAAGAAGAGAAATTTTGAAAAATTCACAAATATTTGGAATTTAAATAACATACTCCTGAGCAATCTATGCAAAATGAAAATGAACACAAAACATACAAAAACTTATGAGATGCAATAAAATCATGTCTAAGAGGGAAGTTAATGGTAATAAATGCCTACATCCAAAAAGAAGGAAAATATAGAATAAACAACCTAGCTTCAAATTTATAGGAACTAGAAAATTAAGAACAAATAAAACCCAATGTAGATAGAAGAAAGGAAGTTGCAAGACCTGTTTTTTTGAAAAAAAAAAAATTTAAAAATGGACAAAACTTTTCCTAGACTAACGAAGCACAGACGAGTGTCAGATAAATTTAAAAAATAGTAGGGAGACATTAACACTGATACCATAAAAATACAAAGGATCATAAGAGACTATGATGCACAATTATGTACCAACAAATAAGATAACCTAGAAGAAATAGATTAAATTTCTAGACACACACAACCTACTAAGACTGAATCATGAAGAAATAGCAAATATGAAGAAACTAATAATGAGTATTGAGATTGAATCAATAATAAAAAGTCTTCAGTCAAAGTAAAGCCCAGGACTAGATGGCTTCACTGCTGAATTCTACCAAACATTTAAAGAAGAAACAATACCAATGTTTTTCAAACTCTTCCAAAAAATTCAAGTGAGGAAATACTTTCAACCTCACATACTACGCCAGCATTATCATGATACCAAAGCCAGATAGGGATGCTAAAAGAAAAAAAAGTTACAGGCCAATATCCCTGATAAATGTAGTTGCAAAAATCCTCAAAAAAATACTAACAAAATAAATTCAGCAGCATAGTAAAAGGATTATTTACCAAAATCATTTGGGATTTGTCCAGAAATGCAAGAGTATTTTAACATATGCAAATCTACAAGTGTGATACATTATGCTAATATGATAGGAAAAAACATTGCCTTCTCAGTAGATGCAGAAAAAGCATTTGAAAAATTAGTATTTTTCATTACAAAAGCTCTCAGCAAACTAGTTACAGCAGAAATGTATCTCAACATAATATAGGCCATACATGTCACATCCGCTTTTAACATCAAACTCAATGGTGAAAAGTTGAATGGTTTTCCTCCAAGATCAGGAACAAAAAAGGATACCCACTTTTGCCACTTTTAGGCAACATAGTCCTGAGAGGCCACTTAGGAATAAATTTAAGCAAGGAGGGAAAAAAAAAAAAAACAACTGTACACTGAAATTGATAAAACATTGCTAGAAGAAATTGAAGTAGACATAAATTGCCAGAGCACTAAGGCAAGGAAAAAAAATAGACAGTATCCGAGTTGGAAAGAAAGAAGTTAAATTGTCCCTGTTGCAGACGACATGATCCTATTTATAGAATATTCTAAAGACTCTATCAAAAAACTGTGAGAACTAATAAACAAATTCAGTACTGTTATAAGATATAAAATCAAAGTAGTAAAATTAGCAGCATTTCTATACACTAACAGCCAAGTCTTTGACAAGGGAATAATAATAATAATTTAAAAAGCTATGCACAATAACTGCAAATAAAATAAAATAAATACTCCAGTTAGGAATAAATTTAAGCAAGGAGGCAGGAGATCTATACACTGAAATCTATAAAACATTGATGGCAGAAGTTGAATTGGTCATAAATTGATGGAAACATATTTCTTGTTCATGGATGGTAAGAATTGATATTTTTAAAATGTCCATTATACATACAGTAATCTGTAGACAACGCAGTTCTTACAAAATTTTATTAACATTTATTACAAAAGTAGAAAAAGCAATCCTAACATTTTTATGGAACTATGAAAGGTGGATAATACCCAAAACGTAATAGGGAAAAGACAGTCTCTTCGACAAATGCTGCTTTAAAAACTGAGTATTTGCGTAAAGAAGAAAAAAAATTGACCCGTATCTCAAATCATATACAAAAATCAATTTAAAAATCTATGGAAGACTTACATGTAAGACCTGAAGCTGTGAAACTACTAGAAGAAACAAGACAAAGGTGCCATGATCTCGGTATGGGCAATAATTTTTTTGAACATCAAATGCACAGGCACCATAAGCAGAAATAGATGAATGGGATTATACCAAATTCAAAATCTGTGCAACAATAAAAAATAATCAACAAAGTGAAGAGAACACCAACGGAATGAGAGAAAATATTTTCAAATCATTAATCTGACTGGGGGTTAATGTGCAAAATGCATAAGGAACTTAAACAATTGCACAGCAACAAAAGAAATAATCTGACAAAAAAGAGCAAAGATTTGAATACACATTTTTCAGAAGAAATACAAATGACTGATGAGTATTTGAAAAGAGTGCCCCATATCACTATACAAAAATACAAATTAAACCACAATGAATACCATCTCACACCTGTTAGAATAGCTATTAAAACTATAAGAAAGGGATTAATAAGAGTGGGAAACTGTCAGGGGAGGGGGGTGGGATTGGCAGTTGAGGGAAACTGCTAGGTGAGGGAGGGGCATACCTCATCAACAAGGGTACCTGCATAATCAACGTTTGTATACCTAGACCTGAATTGTACCCCACATCTTTATAATAATAATAAAAAGAATAGCTATTAAAATAAAACCAAATGATAACATTGTTGGTGAGTATCTAGAGTAAAAAGAATCCTTGCACATTGTGGGTGGGAATGCAAATGCGTACGGTCAATATGAAAAACAGTATGAGGATTCCTCGAATATTAAAAGTAGAATTACTTTATGATTCAGCAATCCTACTACTGGGTATATATATCCCAAGGGAATTAAATAAGTAAATCAGAGATATAGGTGCCATTGAATGTTTCTTGCAGTGCTATTTACAATAGTCAAGAGATGGAATCGACCAACACGTTTATCAATGAATGAATGGGTGAAGAAAAAAGAGTGGCATATATATAAAATGACATACTATTCACCCACAAGACAGAATGAAGTCTGGTCATTTTCAGCAACGTGGATTAACCTGGAGGACAGATATTATGGTAAGTGAAATGAGCCAGGCACAGAAAGGCAAACACCGGATGATCTCACTGATGTGTGGAATATTTAAAACAGTTGATTTCCTGGAAGTAGGGAGTAGAATAGCAGTTATTAGAAATGAACAAGTTCTAGAAATCATTGCACACCATGGCTGGTGATGGATGTGTCCGTTAATTTGATTGTGATAATTACTACCCAATGTCTTTTTATAACAAATCATCATGTTATGTGTCTTGAACGCATGCTATCTTTGTCAGTTAAACACGAACATAAAAAGATAGAACTCCTCACACCGTCCTGTTATCGTTTTAACTGTGAGACGTAGCATGTGAGCAGTTTCTTTGTGCCCTGATCTTTCCTTGTTTTAAGAAAGCCAAAATTTTGTTCCTTGTTGCCTCATCTTCTCGATATGTGGTGATTTCTGGAAAACATTGGGCATTAAATAATCAGTGTGAGGAGGGAGGTGGTAAAAGTGTCCTGTGTGTGCAACTCAGTAACTCAGCTCTATTGGTGTTGCTTTCAATCTAAAGAAATGTTTTAAAACAACGTTCCATGAGAATTACAGTCTTTACAGATTCCATTGATGTAGAGTATCAGCAACCAGGACTTGGACAGAACAGCAAAATGTGAAAGTCTCAGAGGGCATAACCTACTATGTATTGACAGATTAAGTTTGAAGAGATTGTACTGTGAGTGAACAGGGGAAAACAACATCTATTTGAAACCTCATAGCTAAGAGTAGTGATGGCAGAGAGGAGGGTAAAACATCCAGGATCTACAAGGAACTCAAGCGTACTGAAAAGAAAAAAACAAACAGTCTCATTACAAAGTGGGCAAAAGATACGAATAGACAGTTTTCTTTTTTTTCTCTCTTCATTTGAGTTAAAATTTATTTAGCTATTATTGGTCAAAGAAGAGAAAAAATACAACTCTTTCCTTTATTCTTTTTCTTTCTTTCTCTCCCAATAATTCTCTTCTTCTTTCTCTTTTCTTCATTTTTTCCTTTATGTTTTCTCCACTTTACTGGCTTTCCCCCAAATATCTAACCACAGAAATTCCAAAGCAGCTGTTTTCTGGGACAAAACAAGCATCTGCCTCCCTGCTTGGGCACCACCCTTACATAAAAGAAGACATATGAGCAGCCAACAGATACTTGAAAAAATGTTCAGCCTCACTAGTCATCAAGGAGATGCAAATTAAAACTACACTGAGATACCACCTAACTCCAGTCAGAATGGCTATCATCGATAACTCAGAAAATAACAGATGCTGGAGAGGATGCCGGGAAAAGGGAACACTTCTACACTGTTGGTGGGAGTGTAAACTAGTTCAACCTCTGTGGAAATCAGTGTGGTGATTCCTAAAAGTTCTAAAAATTGACCTTCCATATGACCCTGCAATCTCCCTACTGGGAATATACCCTGAAGAACTCAAATCACTCTATAAAAAAGATACCTGCACACGTATTTTTATCGAAGCGTTGTTCACAATAGCAAGAACATGGAACCAACCATGCTGCCCATCAAAAGAGGACTGGACTAAAAAAAATGGTACGTATACATAATGGAATATTACGCAGCCATAAAGAAGAACAAAATCATGAACTTTGCAGCAACCTAGATGGAATTAGAGTTTATAATGCAGAGCGATCTTTCACAGAAACAAAGAACTGAGTATCACATGTTCTCACTCATAAGTGGACCTTGAACAACTACTGTAATACCATAAGAAAAGTAATGACAGTAGCGGGAAACTGTGGGGGTGTGGGGGTGTGGGGAGGTGGGATTGGCAGTAGTGGAATCTGCCTGGAGAAAGTGGGGGACAACTCATCAACAAGGGTACCTGCGCAATGAATATTTGTATACCTAACCCTGAACCGTACCCCACAGTTTTAAAATTTAAAAAGTTAAAAGTCAAAAAAACCCAAAACAACTACCACTGAACAACACACTATGGAACACAAACAATGAGAAATTTTTTTGAATTTATTTTCAATGGATTTAAAGTATTAAGTATTAAAGTATTATAAGTCAGGAACAGCTCTAAAAACAGAACAGGCTTCAATAAAAATAAAGGATAAGATGGAACATAAAGGAATAAGTTGGAAATTCCTCTTGAGTAAAATGGAATAAGAAACAACATATCATGGCCCTAGAAACAGATTGCCTGGTTTGAAATCTGAATGGACGTCAATTTAATTAAACTATCTATGTTTCACTTTTCCCTTTTTCTAAGATGAAAATAACAATAATATTCAACTCAACTGAGTTGTTTTAAAATTTATATAATTTATTTATAAATTTCTGGTGCTTTATAAGTATTTGATAAATATAAGCTTTAACACTTTGAGAAAAAATGCAAGAAATATAAAAATACAATATAAGTAACACAGAAAAAAATTTAATTTTGTGAATATAAAAGTAACCAAAAAGTACAGAAGAAAATCTTTTTAACATGGGAGCCGACAAAACTTACTGCTTAAGACAAAAGAGCACTAGCTATGGAATAAAAATCTGATAATTTGGATTTATCAAAACTTTAAAAATTCATAATCTTTAAAAGAGTCTTTTTTAAAAAGTGAAAGGGTAAAGACTGACCGAAAGTTTGTACAATCCAGATATCTGACAAAGAATTTGTATCTAGAATATGTAAAAAAAGCTCTTAAAATAATAAGAACAATTCAATAGAAATAAACATGTGATTTGAATAAATATTTTGTAGAAAAGATGTAAATGGCTAATAAGCATGAAAGTTTTTTTGACATAATTAATAATCAGGAAATGCAATTTAAATCATAATGAGATGCCATTACATAGCCACTAGAATAGCTAAAATCTAAATAAAGAAGACAAAAGAGCAAAACTACGTGTTTTTTTTTGAACAAGGGGAACAAGTAGAAAATTACAAGTCCCTGGAAGGACTGTAAAATGGACAATCATTTTGGAAAACATTCTGCAAGTTTCTAATAAAGTTAAACATTCCATTACTAAATAGCTCAGTAATTCCACTCTCAGGTATTTACTCTCAATACGCGAAATTGTATGCAAACACAAAGTCTTGTACATGAATATTCAGCACAAACTGGAAACAACCCAAGGGCTCATCAACAGGTGAATTATTAAAACCATTTTGGCAGGTACTTTTAGAATGCTGCTCAGCAAAGAAATAAGAACAAACTCCGGATACGTGAAACAAGCAGTGACTTTCAAACACATGCGGAATAAAAGAAGCCAAGTGTCAGAGAGGACCAACCACCATGTTATTTCACTTATAATGGCATTCCAGAACAGGCAAAACTAATCTAGAGTGACGGAAGGCAGGGTGGTGGTTGGTTGGGCTTGGAATTGACTGCAAACCTTTGGACTGATATCCTGATTGTGATAGTGGCAACATTTTGACTTTTGTCAAAATCCATCCACTTAAAATGAGTGCATATTATTTTATGTCAATGTTACCTCAGTAACAATTATTGAAAAGGTTTTCGAAATATCACTTATGGAAAGCACAAATATAAAGTTAAATATTTCATGGAAAATCTTTCTGATATGTGAGAACTTAAAAATATAACTCAAATTCAGTTTTCTTTTTTAAAAAAGTTATTGAAACTTTACTGAGAGGGAAAGGAACATACAAGTCTTGTGATCTCTCAAACAACAACGACAAGAGCTAGGACTGAGCGAATGAGCATTTGAGGAGGAAGTCCAGAAGTTGCAGGAGGCTGTGGGAATTAGCAATTCATATCTAGTGATGGAGCATGACCATAATGATTATTTATTATAAAAAAAGGGTCCTGGTGGTAGTATTTCTGATTTGGAGAATGACACTTAAGAGAGAAAATAGAGACCTCAGAGTGACAAGAACTGGGGATCTCGGCTTCAAGTACTCTGCTGAGACTTCTTGCACTTGACATCTGTTAGATATAGGTTGGTTACTGCTCTGTGAAATGTCACTTTTATGTCACAAGGTGGGCAAGAGGTTAGAATTGAATGAAAAACAAGACAAAAAATGTAGCATATCCCTGACTTTGATCACCGACATCCAGCATTTACAAAAGTACCTGGAAATGTCAAAATTGACAACACATTATATAAAGCCAGTAATTCAATAATCTAGAATTAAACCACACTGTATATATTAAAGAAGACCAAGCATTGGGTGAATGCTTGAGTGGATGAATTTGTGTGGAATATAATGAGTATTAAATGTTAATCTTAAACAGAAAGGACACTAAAATATCAGATCATGGCTTTAATAGTTCTGGCCCTACTTTTTATGTTTTAGATAAAAAATATGGTAGAATTAGAAATGGAACACATATATCATACAAAATCAAAGAAAAAAAAGAAAGCAAAGATAGCACAATCTCCCCGAAAAAACTGGATCAGAAGAAAATACAGAAGCACACAAAGCAGAAAGAGTAAAACAAGATGAAAACGATAAGAACAAACATATCAGATAAAGGAATGCACGACCATGAGTTAAATCCCTCAGTTTCTGTGTGTGACATACACATCATCAGGGAAGCGCTTTGAATTGAGAGGTGACTGTATGGTTTAGTGTTCCATCTTAGAGAACGCAGATTCATAAAACAGATATATTTATTCAATAGGAATCAACAATGAAAAGGTGGAGAGAAAAGAGGAGAGAGACCATGGATAACAAGAAACTCTTCATTAGAGGGACCTTACATAAAAACCCGTGGGTGCCCCTGGTAGCACGAGAATTTTGCCTTGAAAGAAAATGCCACTCTTGCAACACACGCCTGAGAAGCCAGTGAACCTGGCCACATTTTTAATACCCCAGCCATCTTAAATCAATTTCCTACCATGCCAGACTTAGAATAACACCAATGCATATTTCATATAGCTTTGTGTGTTTCAAGGAAATTTTCCTCCATGTGCTTCTCATTCATTTACATTTCTATTATCAAATAGTTTATAGATTTATGAGCTTTTGGAGGTAGAACCAATTTTGGCTGCCTCCTCAATAAGCTAGGTTTCAGTACTTTTTCCTTTTACGAACAGGAGGCCTTCTTTTGCCAGAGACAAACGGACTGAAATACACCAAGCTGCAGATTTCGATCTGTAACTCAAAGCCCACGTGATTTGCATGTCTAGAATTGCCTCCCTTCCCTGGTACCTGCATAACTGAAACTAACCAGATTCCCAAGATACTCCTGCCAGATGCTACACAACCAAGAGGATTTAGCAGTGCCCAGAAAAATGGAAGCAAATGTGGATCTCTTTAAAAATAATGACAAAAAATGTTTGAAAATGGAATTTTCCCCGATATGAAGAAAGTCTATGTAGAATGAAGCCAGGGCAAATTATAGCAACCAACATCAATCTGTCTGAAATGTCAAAGAATTATCATTAAGAATAAAGTTCAAATAATTTTAGATTTTCTCAGTATCACAGTATGAGATCTTACTGGGAAGAACGATCAAGCTCTATGTCATTGAAGTAGTATATTTTCCCCATTTATTAATAATTAAATAAAGCAGTGGAATATTTTTTTGAGTCTTTAAACTTCATTTTATACAAGTAAGGTGATTTCCCCAAATCTGTGGGTATCTTGGAATTTGATCAACAACAAACCTGTTTGTCTTCATTTCTTTTTTTGATATTATTCACTTTAATCCTAACCTTTCTGGTCATATTTTCTGAAGTGAGCAAATATGAAGTACCTAAAATAAGTATGTGAACTTATAGAAAAGAGAGACAAATGGATATTGTTCTTTTTTGGAGGGGGGAAGAAACAAAGATTTAAACAAGTTCTTTGCCGAAATTTAGTTGCCAAAGATTAGTTAAAATGATATGTTAAGGAACTGAGAAAAATCTATTGTCATAACTGGGTGAAATACTACAGTGATTTAAAAAAAGGTTAGAGGTGCTATATGCTTTTGTAGATGGCAATCTACATAAAATAATATCCTCTATGGAAATAATTGATTACATCTTTTATGTTAGATTAGGGATAGCAAAGATCTCATGTTTGAAAAGACATGCATCACTGCTGTGTAAGCGAGTTAAGACAGAAAGGGAAGTGTCTAAGTGTCGTGAGGAGTTTGCAAGTATAAGACAGTTTAGAAAGAAATCATTCTGTATTTGGATATGAGTTGTCCAGTACATAATAGCATAAGAATAGACATGACCTTTGTACTAGTCTATTTTCTGAGGGCACTAACTGTACAATGAAAGAGAGGAGGATAATCAGGAAATATCAGAAGTCAAAAAGAAATAGCCACTTTCCCTCTTCTGCTCATCCCACGCCTACAAACTAATAATAGCTAATATATGTTGAATGTCTACTTAGTTATTTGCCTTAAATTACACAGGTGGTGGAACTGGAATTCAAGCCAGATCTTCATGTTAAAAGTGTAGGCTGTGGAGTTCTGTTTTGGAAATATTAGCATGCAGCCATCAGGACAATTTTGAAATGGAGATTTGTTTTTTTTTAATATATATATATATATATAATATTTTCTTATTGTGATATTGAGGGGTACAGTTAAGGGTTAGGTACACAAATATGTCTCGTTCAGGCACCCTTGTTGATAAGAAGTGTCCCACCATCCCCAGACAGGTATTTACTGCCATTAATCCCTTCTCCTATCCCTCCCACCCCCCCCATCGTTTCCCACCACTGTCAGTCATTTTCTTGTGGTAATATGTTGGATGATCAAGGTCTACTATATGAGTGAGAACATGTGATACTCAGTTTTTTGTTTCTGTGAGAGGTCATTCAGTATTATAGACTCTAGTTCCATCCAGATTGCTGCAAAATTCATGATTTCGTTCTTTTTTATGGCTGCGTAGTATTCCATTGTGTATATGTACCACATTTTTTAATCCAGTCCTCTTTTGATGGACAGCAAGGTTGCTTACAGGTTCTTGCTATTGTGAACAATACTGCAATAAACATACGAGTGCAGGTATCTTTTTTATAAAGTGATTTGAGTTCTTCAGGGTATATTCCCAGTAGGGGGATCGCGGGGTCATATGGGAGGTTGGTGTTTAGAGCTTTTAGGAATCGCCACACTGCTTTCCACA
>CAUYQG010136961.1:0-21034 GCA_963574415.1 Tarsius wallacei | reverse complement strand
CCTCACCCCTGGACCGAGGAAATGAGAGGCCTGGGGTATTTAGGCCAAAGTGCTCTTTCAGGGTGGTCCAGTAAGGTGCTTTTTTGGTGAAGAGATCCCAAAGCCTAAAGCAAAGGAGACCTAAGAGCTTAATTCCACAGCCTAAAGCACTGGTTCTCAAGGTGTGGTGGTTGTTGGCATTCCCCAAGACCACCATTAGGATGCACAGAACTCAGCAAAGCCGTCATACTCACAGTTGCAGTTTATTACAGTGGAAGAATACAGAGGAAAACAGCAACAGAAAGAGGTGAAAAGGGTAGAGTCCAGGAGAGACCAGGTGCAAGATTCCTGTTGTCCTCTCCCAGTGGAGTCATGCAGATAGTGCTTGATTCTCCAAGCAGTGATGTGTGACAACATACATGAAGTGTTGCCAACCAAAAAAGTTCACCAGAGCCTCGGTGTCCAGTGTTCTTACTGGAGGTTGGTCACATGGGCACGGCACGGCTGACCACCCACATGGCTGACCTTAGTTACTTAGTTTCTGGCCCTCCAAGAGGTTAACCTGATACCATGCAGCCCAAAGCCTCCAGTATAAATCCCGTTGTTAGCACAGACTATCTGACGTCTATGCAAGGCCCACAGGTAAGCAAAATCACTCTTACCAGGCAGAATATTCCAAGGGCTTTGTGTTATCTCCTAGGAGCCAGGCAAGGCCAAATCTTTCTTTGAAATGTGCAGGGTTTGGACAACCCAGTCCTGCTGAGTGAGTCTTTTCATTCATATTGGTCCTGACCAGTAACATTAGTATCACCTGGGAACTTGCTAGAGATGTAAATTATTGGGGTTACCCTAGATTTGCTAAACCAGAAACTCCAGGGTTGAAACCCAGGCATCATTTATAAAGCCCTCCAGGTGTTCTGATGCAGATTAAAGTTTGAAAATTGCTGACCTCGAGGGATGAGGTCCTGGGTGGAGCTAAGCCTTTGCAGAAAGAAGAGTGGGAATTCACCTGCATATGGTATTGGGACTCCCAGAAAACTTTGGAAAGAAAGCTTCTAATGCTATAGGCAAGGGTGCCCACTGAAGACAGGACAAAACAGTTCTGTGGGAATGACCCTAGGACCTTCTCCCATCAGCACAACTTCCTATGTGGTCAGCTCAGACCCTGAGTGGGCTCCTCCCTTGCCACTGGGGCCACTGGAGCCTCATAATTCCCTGAGGCCCCTTTAGAGCTAAATGCCCTGCCCTGTGTTGAAAGCATCAGAATTGAGGTCCTGGGAGGCAAAGAGACCTGGAGACTAGGAGGCAGAGGAAGCCCAGCAGTATTGAGACAACAAGAACTTTAGAGGCAGATTAGCCTGGCCTCTACTGAAGGTCAGAAGTAGGGGGTCAGGGCAGACGCAGTGGCTCACGCCCATAATCCCAGCACTTTGGGAGGCTGAGGTGAAAGGATTGCCTGAGCCCATAGGTTCGAGACCAGCCTGGGCAATTTGGTGAGACCTCATCTCTACAATAAATCAAAAAATTAGCCGGGTGTGGGGGCGCGTGCCTATAGTTCCAGTTACTCGGAAGACTGAAGCAGAAGGATCACCTGAGCCCAGCAGGCTGAGGCTGCAGTGAGCCTTGATCCTGCCACTGCACTCCAGCCTGGGCAACAGAGTGAGACCCCAACTCAAAAAAAAAAAGAAAAAGAAGAAGTAGAGAGTCAAAGGTGGTATTCAGGTCAGGAGTGGGACTTGCAGTTCAAACTTTCCCTCGTTCCAAACCGCAGGTCCTACCTGCCACGTCCCTCACCAGACAACTTTAGGCATGTCTCGTATCCTCAGTGTCTTCATCTCTGAAAGGGAAAGAAACCCCTTGCAGAAGAGTTAAAAAATTGAGATAGACACTACAATGTCTCTATGATCAGTGTTACCACAGGACAAGGCTGCTCATGGGTAAACACCAGAAACCAGGTCTAATTTCAGACCCAGCTCCTTCCCTAAACCTCCAGCTTGATCTTTGAAGAGCCCAGAGTCCAGTGCCCTTTCAGCCCAGGGGGAAGAAACTCGCACCCCAACATGGCTTGGTTAATGGAATATAGGGGAGCCAACTTGGGCAGGAGATGGCATGTAGTCCAGGAAGGCTTACCAGAGATGGAGTCGGTGCCCTGCAGGCTTCTGAAGCAAGACTCCTGCAGATCTAGCTGCCAAAGAGCAGAGGAAATGACATAAGCCCAAAGGGAGAGGGTGGCGAGACATGGCACCTGTCCACCCCAAACACTGCACCCCCTCCCGCCCTGAGAGAGTCCTTGGCCCCAGAAACAAGGGCCGTGTCATGCCTAAGCAGGAAGTAAAGAAAGAATGAGGTGGCTTTGTGAATGCCACCTCCGTCCCTGCTGTCACCACCCAGCCCTGGAGAAGGGGGAACATGTTAGGATCCTCTCTCCTACCCCAACGCCCGCCACCTCCATTCCTACCATATAACTCTAGCGCCATCTTCTGGCAATCACGGGAATAGTTCTGCCGAGAAACGGCTGTCGGAACCGGCCTGGGCCTGCTTCCCAGACGGCAGGACTGAAGGACAAATGATGGAGTAGGTGGTTTGGGCCACCCCAGTTCCTGACCTCAAATCTCAGCAAGAACATAAGGCCTCGGAAGCATCAGCTCACTTGGCTACTACTATAAACGTGCAGACACAAGCCCTACCTCTCTGGCCAGTAATACCAACCTCACCAATTAGAAGATAAAAGGGAGACTTGGCATCTAGGGATAGTGCCACCCTCTCTCCCATTGCATACCCAGGTTTTGTTTTGTTTTTTTTTGCTGAGTTAGAGTCTCGTTCGGTTACCCAGGTTGGAATGTAGTGGCATGATCAAGGCTTATTTCAGCCTCAAACTTCTGGGCTCAAGCTATCCTCCCACCTCAGTCACTTAGAGTAGCTGAGTCTACAGGTGTGTGCCACCACATCTGGCTAAATTTTTAATTTTTTTATAGAGATGAAGTCTCATTATGTTGCCCAAGCTGGTCTTGAACTTCTGGGCTCAAGCAATCCTCCCACCTCGGCCTCCCAAAATGCTGGGATTAAAGTGTAAGACACAGCACCCGGCCAGAATCTTTGGTTTCATTTTGAGGAGCCTGGCTCAGATTTTACAGAGTTCATGCTGACCCAACAGGTAATTCAGACAGGTACTTGCTTGCCTTTAGTACATAAAAGCCTTTTGAAGGCCCAGGTACCCCCCCCCCCCCCACCAGCCTCAGGCTCTAAAGGGCTTGAGGTTATTGCTTCTGACACACACAAGTTGCATTACTCTGGGAATCAGAGGATTACACAAAACAGGCCTGAAAACAGTTCTCACTCTCCCCTCCCAGCCCGTTTCTCCCCTGCCCCTGAGTTTCACTCTCCCTCTTAGTATTCCTGACCTGGCAGCATCAACATTCACAGTTGCTCAAGCTGGAACTTGTCCTAGACTCCTTTTTACTCCCTGTACCCAGTCTAACCACTGAATAGTTCCCAAATTCGTCCAGTTTTCTGCATCCTCACTGCCGCTATCCTAGTGCATGTTTCTTGCCTGAAATGCTGAAACAATCCCTTAATTTGGGGATTAGCAAACTTTATATGTAAAGAGCCAGATAGCAAATATTTTATACTCTGTGGGCCAAGAGACAAAATCAAGGATACTGTATAGATACTCATATTCTACAGTCTCTGTCCTAACTATTCAACTCTGCCTGTGCAGTCAAAAGCAGCCATAGACCATACATAAGCAAACAAGCATGGTTGTGTTCCAATACAATTTTATTTGAATTTCACTGAGATTTGAATTTCACATAATTTTTCATGTGTCACTTTGAATTTGTTTCTTCGGTCTTTTAAAATTGCAAAATCCACCAGGTGTGGTGGCTCACACCTGTAATCCTACCACTTTGGGAGGCAGAGGTGAGAGGATTGCCTGAGTCCAGGGTTTCAAGACCAGCCTGGGCAACTTGGCAAGACCTTGTTTCTACAATAAATCAAAAAAATCCCAGCAGGTCGAGGCAGCAGTGGCCATGAGCATGCCACTGCACTCCAGCCTGGGTGACAGAGTGAGACTCCTACTCAAATAAAATAAAATAAAATTGAAAAATCTGTCAGGTATGGTGGCTCACATCTGTAATCACAGCACTTTGGGAGCCCAAGGTGGGAGGACTGCTTGATCCAGGAGTTCAAGACCAGCCTGAGCAATGTAGTGAGACCTCATATTTTCAAAAAAATCAAAAAGGCCGGACACAGTGGCTCAAGCCTGTAATACCAGCACTTTGGGAGGCCGAGGCGAGAGGATCGCCTAAGCCCAGGGGTTCGAGACAGTCTGGACAACATGGCAAGACCTCTTCGTTACAATTAAAAAAAAAAAATTAGCTGGGCATGGACGCGCGTGCCTGTAGTTCCAGCTACTGGAAGACTGAGGCAGATGGATGGCCTGAGCCCAGCAGGCCCAAGCTGAGCATACCACTGCACTCCAGCCTGAGCAACAGAGTGAGACTCCAACTCAAAAAAAAAAGAAAAAGAAAATCAAAAAATTAGCTGGGTGTAGTGGAACATGCCTATAGCCTCAGGAGGCTGAGGAGGAAGGATAACCTGAGCCCAGGACGTCAGGCTGTGAGCCATGATCATGCCACTGCACGCTAAAGTGCAGTGCGACAGAATGAGATCCCAACAGAGTGAGACCCTGACTCACTTAGCTAACAGTTAGTACAAAAGCAGGCCCACCAGCCATAGTTAACCAACCTCTGCCTTAATTTCTCCACTCCCATCCATTATCCATGATCAAGCCAAAGTGATTTTGCTAAAACACTGATCTGATGCTTTCAATCCCTTGCTTGCATGTAGCCAATCATTTGAAATGAAAATGAAAGCTCCAAGGGTCCGGTGGCTCTCATCTGTAATCTCAGCATTTTAGGAGGCCAAAACAAGAGAATCACTTGAGCCCAGGGGTTCAAGACCAGCCTGGGCAATATAGTGAGATCTCATTATTTGCACAGAAAAAAAATCAAAAAATTAGCCAGGCATTGTGGTGCAAGCCTGTAGTCCTAGCTACTTGGGAGGCTGAAGAGCCCAGTAGGTCAAGACTGCAATGAGCGAAGGCCCTGACACTGCACTCCAGCCTGAGCGACAGAATGAGACCCTGTCTGGAATAAATAAAATAAATAAACTTGGCCAGGTGCAGTGGCTCAAGCCTGTAATCTCAACACTTTGAGAGGCTGAAGCGAGAGGACTGCCTGAGAGGCTGAAGCGAGAGGATTGCCTGAGCAAGAGGATTGCCTGAGTTCGAGACAAGCCTGGGCAACTTGGTGAGACCTCGTCTTCACAATAAATCAAAAATTAGCTGGGCGTGGTAGAGCTAGCCTGTAGTTCCAGCTATTTGGAAGGCTGAGGCAGAAAGATCACCTGAGCCCAGCATGTCGAGGCTGCGGTGGCCGTGAGTGTGCCACTGCACTCCAGCATGGGCAGCAGAGTGAGACTCCAACATAAATAAATAAATAAACAAACTTGGAGAAGGGCCTGCTTTAAAAGTTAGGAAACAACTTACTAGAATTTAATAAGGCAGTCTCATAAAGAAAAAAGAAAAGAAAATGCAAGCTCGGCTAGGCGCCGTGGCTCACGCCAATACTCCCAACTCTTTGGGAGGCCAAGGTGAGAAGATTGCCTAAACCCACAGGTTTGAGACCAGCCTGAGCAACTTGGTGAGACCTCATCTCTACAATAAATCAAAAAATTAGCTGGGTGTGGTGGCGCGTGCCTGTAGTTCCAGCTACTTGAAAGGCTGAGGCAGAAGGGTCACCTGAGCCCAGTAGGTTGAGGCTGTGGTGGTTGTGAGTGTGCTACTGCACTCCAACCTGGGTGACAGAGCAAGAGGCCAACTCAAAGAAAAAGACAATGCAAGCTCTTTAGCCTTCAAAAGTCTTCAAATTCAGCCCTGCTTACTTTTAGCCACTTCTGTGACCTTTCTCCCTGTAAGCCCTAGTCCCAGCCTCTGAAATTCTCATGATATCACACAGACCCTAAGCTCATGCCTTCATGCTTTTATTCCTTTTCAGTTCCTCTGCTTGGAATATTCTTCCCCCACTTCACCTAGAAAACTCCTGTGTTAGCCTGGGCAACATAGCAAGACCTGGTCTCTACAAAAAAATCAAAAAATTATCCAGGCGTGGTGGCGCACACCTGTAGTCCCAGCTACTCAGGAGGCTGAGATGGGAGGATCACCTGAGCCCAGGAAGTCGAGGCTACAGTGAGCTCTGCACTCCAGCCTGGGTGACAGAGTGAGACCCCAACTCAAAAAAACTAACAAAAAGAAAACTCCTATGCTTCCTTCATGATCCAGAGGAAAAAAACATAGTGAGCTCCTATTGCTACAAAAAAATTTTTAAATTTCACTGGACATGGTGGTTCATGCCCATATTCCTCACTGCTTGGGAGACTGAGACAGGCAGATCGCTTGAGCCCAGGAATTCAAAGTTACAGTGAGCTATAGTTGCACCACTGCACTCCAGCCTGGGCAATTGTAAGACTCTGTCTATGGAAAAAAAAAAAAGATCCATAGGAAAAAACAGCCCCCATCTGCCATCTGAAAGGTTGCAGGGTGTTCTCAAGGGACAGCAGATTTCACTTAAAGCCAGAAGAAATAGTCAGAGAGGAGGCTAGGATGCAGGGGCACTGGCAGATCACCAGAGAGGGCACAGTGGAGAGGTCTGGGAGGAAGAGCCCGGGAAGTGGAGGGAGGGAATACATGGGGTTGTGTGGGGCTGGGTAGGGAAGTGGCAGTGTAAGCAGAGACAAGCCCGTTGTTCCTCCAACAGTCCTCCCTGAAGACTTATCCTGGAGTTTTGTATGATGGGCTGGCTCCAATGTCCTTGAGAGGATGGACAGTGTCTTTTTGTGGAAATCTCTACCCTCACCTCACCCCCAGTTTCATCTCACCACACCTTCTGTGGCCTTCTCTGAGCCCAAAAGGAGTCTGATTGCCTGGGGAGAGACCCCTGCTGAGGCAATGCCCACTGGAGTCCATCTTTGTACAGTGAGGGTGCTTACTTGGAACCAGTCTGGCAATGGCAGGACCAGGCCAGGAAGCCAGGGTTCTCCGAATCCAGAGCTAATACAAGGTTTTATCGCAACACTGACTCCTCTACTTACAAACTAGATGACTTTGTGCAACTTACTTAACCTCTATGAACTCTCATTTCTTTACTGAGAAAGTAGAGCTGCTATGCCTACCTGACAGGGAGTTCAGTTCAGATAAATATTTACCAGGCCCCCCACTCTGTTCCAGGAACTGCAGGGTGACGAGCGTAGAGGTGCACAGAACATGTTCTCAGCCCTGGAGAAGCTCACATTCTAAGACAATTTTTCAAAATGTGGGTTGTGACCCCATTAGTGACTCATGAAATCAGAGTCATGTTCAGCATTTTTAAAAAATGAACTAGTTTAGAATAGATTTCAAAATACCAGGGTGTCACACATAATGAGGATAAGTAGTGCTTTTTTGAAACTTTTATTGCAGTTTAGAAAAAAAACACATACATGTATGTATGCACCAGGTCAAAAAGTAAACTATTTCTGGTGGTGGAATATGGTACTAGGAGTTTGAAAGACCCTGGACTAGGGAATTGCTAAAAGAATTAAACAAGACTGAATACATGGATTAATTTCATAGGGCTGCTATAACAAAATGCCACAATAGAGGTTGATTGTCTCACAGTTCTGGAGGTTAGAAGTCTAAAATCAAGATGTTGGCAGGATATAGTGAGACCACATCTCTAAAAAAAATCAAAAAATTAGCCAGGTGTGGTGGCATGCGCCTGTAATCCCAGCTACTTGGGAGGCTGACGGGGAAGGATTGCTTGAGCCCAAGAGGTAGAAACTGCAGTGAGCTGTGATTGTGCCACTGCACTCAACCCTGGGCAATAGAGTAAGACTCCAACTCGAAAAGAAAAAGAAAAAGAAATATGTTGGCAGGGCCATGCTTCCTCTGAAACCTGTAAGGGAGAATTCTTCCTTGTCCTTGGACTTTCAGTGGCCCCAGGCGTTCCTTATCTTTCTGTTGCAGCTTTCAATCTCTGCCTCCTTCATCACATGACATTCTTTTCTCGTATATCTGTGTCTCTCTGTCTCTCCTCTTCTTAACAGAACACAAGATATTGGATAAAGAGCCCACTCTTTCATCCTCATTCTAATTAATTGTATCTGCATATGTGGTACTAAGGGTTAGGGTTTCCATATTTCCTTTTTTTTTTTTTTTTTTTTTTTTAGTGAGTCGGAGTCTCACTCTGTCTCCCAGGCTGGAGTGCAGTGGCATGCTCACGGCTACCGCATCCTCAGACCTGCTGGACTCAGGCGATCCTTCCACCTCAGCCTTCCAAGTAGCTGGAACTACAGGCATGTGCCACCATGCCCAGCTGATTTTTTTATTTATTGTAGAGACGAGGTGTCACCAAGTTGCCCAGGCTGGTCTCGAACTCCTGGGCTCAGGCAATCCTCTTGCCTCCACCTCCCAAAGTGCTGGGATAACAGGTGTGAGCCACTGTTCCTGGCTCTTTTTCTTTCTTTATTTTTCTGTCCTTGCGTTGTTGAACCATTGGGCTTCAATGTCTCTTTTGGGGAGACTCAGTTCAACCCGTAACAGTACAGGACAGTGTCCAGCACCAAGTCAGAGTCTCAGGAAGATTTCTTTGGGACTGTCCCTGCAGAGAGCCACCCTGGAGGCATTCAAGCGCCTGCAATTCCAGGGCTTTGAGTCCCAGTGCTTGAGTTGAGAAATGCTAAACCACCACTAGTTTCCTGTTCTTGTTACACAACACAGAACTCTCCCAGGACAAAAACACTGTGCCTCCTCAGAGAGCACAGCAGATCTTGAGCCTCTCCTGCAGTATGTGCTTCCCAACTCATACTTCCTTGATGCCTTGTTCCCCACCTCTTCCTTCCTCCTCTCTTCTCTCAGGCCCCCTAAAGGAGACAATATGGAGCACAGCAAGAGTTTGGGAGCCAGAGTTTTGTGAACATGGGTAAATCACTTCATTATTCCAAGCCTCAGTTTCCTCATCATAAAAGGGAGATAATCATGCTAGGCCTGTCATATATTAAACACTTAGGAAACATTGGTTGCCTTCCCCACCCCCTGAGGTCTTCACATTCCTTTTCTCATGCTTCTCTGCCCAGCCCAGCCTGGACAGTGGGGCGGACACACTTCAGAAACTGACCCATCAAGATCAGAAAGCACCTGACATATGGTCTGTAACATAGTAGACAATCAATGATCATTGCCATATGACATCTCACCACCTTGGACAACTGAGGACCAGACAGGAAGTCCAGTGGCTTCTCCAGTGATTAGCATTCTTGTCCCTCTGACATATGGATGAACTCTGAATCTTGAGAATCCCTTAAGATGGCTATTATTGTCCCTATTTCACTGGGGAGGAAATTGAGGCTAAGCGATACAGGAAGGGGTAGGGCAAGGATTCCACGCCAAAATGACCTCAAAGCCCATGCTTTCTTCCTCTTAACCCTGGCCACCATCTTAGCTGGGTGACTCACTCAACAGTGCCAGTGTCATGATCTCTTAGTCCCAGGGGCCTTAGCCTCAGCCCTACATCAGCCACATGCAGGGTCCTCAACTGCTTGCTCTACAAGAAGAGTTAAACCTTGGCCAGGCGTGGTGGATCACACCTATCATCCCAGCGCTTCAGAAGGCTGAGGTGGGAGGATCAATTGAGCCCAGTTCAAAACCAGCCTGGACAACATAGTGAGACCTCCATCTCTACAAAAATAAAAATACTGGACAACTTGGCGAGACCTCATCTCTACAATAAATCAAAAAAAAAATTAGCCGGGCGTGGTAGTGCGCGCCTATAGTTCCAGCTACTCGGAAGGCTGAGGCGAAAGGATTGCCGGAGCCCAGCAGGTCGAGGCTATGGTGGCCGGGAGCGGCCACTGCACTCCAGTCTGGGCGACAGAGTGAGACTCCAACTCAAAAAATAAAAAATAATAAAAATAAAAATAGCAGGGCATGGTGGGACGCCCATGTAAGCCCAGCTACTAAGGAGGCTGAGGCAGGAGGATCACTTGAGCCCAGGAGTTCAAGGCTGCAGTGAGTTAGATCGCACCACTGCACTCCAACCTGGGTGACAGAGCAAGACCCTATCTCTAAGGAAAAAAAAAAACTAAAACATCAATGTCTTCCATTCTCACTACCCTGTCCCCTCGCCCCCTCATCGTCCTCCCAGCCTTGTCCTTGGCCCCTTCCCTGCCATTGCATTCCTTCCCTGATCAACCCTGACCATGCAATCTTCCAACGACACCACAAATGCAACCCCCTGGCCTCTTACTTCCACCACAGATTCACCACCCTGGGTCAATCCCACCATCCATCCTCCCTGACCCTACACTGGCAGGCAGGCACTGGCCGGCAAGAACTCTCACTCCCTTGCAAATTGGTACACGAACAGATGAAGGGTTCCTGACCCCAGCCTAGGGGCCTGATGGTGCTTGCTGTCAGTCAGCTCAACCTCCTCATTCCCAGAAGTGCTTGTTCTCAACTTCCACCTCTCTCTTCATGCTTCATGCCCCTACCCTCCCGCCTGCCTCTCGCATGTTGATTTAAATGAGACAAGACTCAAACTCTTTGTTTGATTAAGAAAGCTTGCAGTCACTGGGTTTATTTTACCTAGTGCGTGTGGGAGGGATGTGCCAATGTTCCCCCTCTTAAGGGATGTGCCTGAACAAAGAAAACTCACAGGTATTTATACCACCTAGAAAACAGAGATGTGAATTTAAATATTATTGCCAGGGCAACACATTATTAAGGAAGACAAGCAATCAGAATCACAAGCTATTTAAAAGTTAAAGGTTACTTTCACAGGACAAAGCAACAACCTCTTAACTGTGATTGTCTGACAAGACTCCCTTATTAGAAATAACATTTACAAGGATGGTTTTATGATGCAGAAAAGAATCTGATTTTATTTCTGTTGCTATAAAAAAAAGGAGCATTTTCTCTTTCATGTCATACTGAGTTTTTAGTTTTTGTTTTTTGTTTTATTTTTTTGTCACCAGCAGTTAGAAGGATCTGGAGTCTTCAAGACAACACCAAGAGAAACAAAGGCAGGTCTGAGAGGTTGACCTCAAGCCAGTTGTTCCTGCCACCCACTACCTGGCAGTCAGCTTACATATCTCTCAGATAGTGGTTCCCACTCTCCTACATCAAGGTTTGTCAAATTTGGGTGCACATAGGAATCACATGGGGTCTCCTTAAAATGCAGGTTTGGGCCAGGCACAATGGCTCATGCCTATGATCCCAGCAGTTTGGGTGGCCAAGGCAGGAGCTTGAGCCTAGGAGTTCAAGACCAGCCTGAGCAAAATAGCAAGACTTCGTCTTTACAAAAAATACAAAAAATAGCCGGGTGTGGTGGCACATGCCTGTAGTTCCAGCTACTTGGGAGGCTGAGGCAGAAGGATCTCCTGAGCCCAGGAAATCGAGGCTGCAGTGAGCCATGATCATGGCACTGCACTGTAGCCTGGGCGACAGAGTGAGAACTTGATTTACAAAAAGAACAAAAAAAGGCCGGATGTGGTGGCTCAGCCTGTAATCCCAGCACTTTGGGAGGCCAGGGCAAGAGGATTGCACAAGCCTGGGTGTTCAAGACCAGCCTGGGTAACTTGGTGAGACCTCATCTCTACAATAAATCACAAAAACTAGCCGGGCATGGTGGCATGCGTCTATAGTTCCAGTTACATGGAACGCTGAGGTAGAAGGATCGCCCAAGTCCAGCAGGTCGAGGTTGCTGTGGCCATGAGCATGCCACTGCACTCCAGTCTGAGTGACAAGAGTGAGACTCCAACTCAAAAAAAAAAAAAGAAAGCCAGCAGGCACTGTGGCTCACACCTGTAATCTCAGCACTCTGAGAGGCAGAGGTGAGAGGATTGTCTGAGTTCAGGGGTTCAAGACCAGCCTGGGCAAAATTGGTGAGACCTCGTCTCTACAATAGATCAAAAAATTAGCCATTGTGCCCAGTCTGTATTGCTCCCATTTAAAAATAAAAACAAGGCCGGGCGCCATGGCTCAAGCTTGTAATCCCAGCACTTTGGGAAGCCGAAGCAAGAGAATTGCCTGAGCCCAGGGGTTCAAGACCAGCCTGGGCAACTTGGTGAGACCTCATCTCTACAATAAATCAAAAAATTAGCCAGGCATGGTAGAGCATGCCTGTAGTTCCAGCTCCTTGGAAAGGCTGAGATGGAAGGATCTCCTGAGCCCAGCAGGTCGAGGCGGCTGCGGTGGCCATGAGCGTGCCACTGCACTCTAGCCTGGGCGACAGAGTGAAACTCCAACTCAGAAAAACAGAAACAAAAACTTAAAACATCTTTGGCCCCCTCCTTTCTTTAGCTACTGCCTCATTTCTCTTCCTCCCTTTACAGCAACACTGTCTGTAGTCACTGACTCCAAATTCTCCCCTCTGTCCTCTCCTAAATCCCTTGCAGTAGGGCTTTTGTCCCTGCCCCCACCAAAATTGCTCTTGTTGAGGTCACCAAAGATCTCCATGCTGATAAAGCCCACGGCCAATCCTCTGTCTTCTCACCTGACCTCTCAGCAGCATCTGACAGCTTTGAAACTTCCCTCCTCACTTGGTACCCAGAACCACACCTTCCCACCTACCTAACTGTTCCCTCCTGCTGAGACCCTATTGTTGGCTCATCCCCATCTCTCCAACCTCTGAAGAGCCAGGTCCTCGGTTCTTTTACTTCCCTCTCTACACTTACCACCTCATGACTCTAAATACCAGCCCATGGTCTCTCGATGAACACCAGAGCAGTATGTCCAACTGATGTCTTGACATTTCCACTTAAATGTCTGAGATCCCGAAGGCATTATGGCCAAACTGAGCTGCCTGTCTCCCCCTTTTTGATTTTCATTTGCCCTTCTATCACATATTTCCCATTTTGAGCCTACTTCTCCTGCAGTCTTCCCCATCTCCTTAAGTGGCAAATTCAATCTTCTAGTTGCTCAAACCAAAACCCTTAAAATTGTCCTTTCTAATGCAAATCGAAACCACATTGAGATTCCACCTAACCCCTGTAAGAATGGCCATCATTAATAAAACACTGTGACTTTCAATGCGGCAAGGCTCCAGTGAGGGAGACCTCTTCCCTCCTGAACTGGGGAGAGCTATTTGGGGGGAGGCCGCAGCAGGCTTTTCTGGGAACTTGAAAGGCTCAGGCCAGTGGTCCAAAGATGAATAAATGGACTTCATGATAGTGACAGTGTCCTTTCTCCACAGGTGACAATCACAGTCCCTCATGTAAAGCCTTCCTTAATCTTTCCTCTGGCTTCTATCAGCAGAGGACACTTCTTGTCCACACCACCCCCTGCCTCAATTTTCTGCTAAAAGGAAAGTCACATTTGCAGCAAGCCATTGCCACCCCAAACTACCTAGAACTCTCGCATATTGCAAGTATGCAGTGCATGCTGCTTTTGTTGGAGGGCAGGTGTCCTGGATACCTTGGTGGGGGTGGAGGGCTGTAAAACACAGATGGCTGAGGTCCACCCTAAGAGTTTCTGATTCAACAGGTCTGAAGGAAGCCTGAGAATCTGCATTTCGACCACGTCATGCGGCTGCTGCATTCTGGTGGTCCCCACGCTTTGGGAACCACCAGGTTGAAGATGGAACAGAGTCGGGAAGACCAGTCAGGAAGCTGCGCTCCGATCCAGGCCAGACAGATCCAGAGCCTAAAGCAGTTCAGGGCCAGCGAACACAGAACTGCGATGCGGTCCTGAGGGTAGACCACCAAGCAGGTGTCCAGGGAGTCGTGAGATCACGAGGGAGAGAGCGGCTTCCAGACTGAGCGAAAGGATTGAGAGACAGGGAACCCAGGAGGGCACAGCAGCTTCGAGAGTAGGGCAGAGGGGGTCAGTTTTGGGCAGGATGCGTTTGAAGAGCCGGGATCATCTGGATGAGAACGTCCAATAGGCAGTTAATCATTTAAGTCTGGACCAGGTATGAAGTATTGGGACTGTGGGAATGTGAAGCTGAAAGTAAAACCGGCCGGGTGCGGTGGCGCACGCCTGTCATCCCAGCACTTTGGGAGGCGCACGCCTGTCATCCCAGCACTTTGGAAGGCCGCGGTGAAAGGATTGCCTGAGCCCACAGGTTCGAGACCAGCCCTGGCAAACTGGGGAGACCTCATCTCTACAATAAATCCAGATATTAACCGGGCGTAGTGGCGTGTGCCTGTAGCTCCAGCTACTTGGAAGGTTGAGGCGGAAGGATCACCTGAGCCCAGCAGGTCTGAGGCTGCAGTGGCCTTGAGCAGGCCACTGCCCTCCAGCCTGGGCGACAGAGTGAGACTCCAACTCAAAAAAAAAAAAGAAAGTAAGTAAAACCACAGAGCTGGTAGCTGATAATGCAAGAAAGTGCATGAATTACAAAAAGAAAAGCAAGAACCACAGGACTTGGAGACTATGACAGGCTTGTGAGTCCTGTTAGGTGTTCCTCAACCCTGAGGCAGGTCCCTTGGTCTGCAATATTTAGAGACTGAGAGAAGGAATCCAGTAAGGCAAGGAGACAGAGAGGAGAAAGTGAAGATCCAGAGGAAGCTTAAGCTGGCCTGAGACCCCAGGTGAGTCAGCTCAGGGGTTAGGAGCTTGTGCCTAGAGGCAGCAGGTGAGTAGGGCACACGGGCTTCATTTCCCAGGTACGGACGGCATTTCCCTTCAGCTTTAATTGGTCCTAGGTTTGTGCCAGGCAAGGCACATTGGCACCCATTTTGGGGATTCTGCATGGGCGTCCCAGGCATACCCAGGAGCAGCGGGCAGCAGGGCCTGAGGAGGGAGGTGTGGACGGAGGAGGCCCACTGCCATTCTTGGTATGGTTCTCACTCCTAGAGCAGAGCTGCATCTGGTCTCAGTCTGGGCAGCTTATAAGGCCTGGTGTGAGTTTTGTTTATGCAAGTGTAGCATAAAAGGAACAGATCCACCAGCCCTAGAGCTGTTGCCACTGGAGTCCTTTTGCATACATTTTTCAAATGATAATTCACTGCACCCACCCCCTCTTCCCTACCCCCAAGGCAATTTATTGAAAAAACCACCTTATATGGCAATATTGCTAACACACCGTCAGCTGGCCTTTTTAGGGACTTTGTTTAAAGAAGATCCGCCTCTGGGGTTTTATATTGCTCTGGTATTTATGCCAAAGACACACCAGCCCTCAGTCACCAGGAGAAGAACCTCTCATACACTCGGTGAGTACGGTGCAGCTTCGGCTGCTTCTTCCTTTCTGGGGCTGCCTGGCCTCCTGGGTGCGGGAGGCGCCTTCAGATTGGCCTGGCTTCTGTGACGCTGGTCCAGGTCACACGTCAAGGCCCTTGGTGGGCAGAGGCGCCTGCAAGCACACTGCTGCCTGGAGTGTGCATGCACACTGCCAGGAAAAGGCACGTCTGGCTGCAGAGCATCTTGGGGCCGGCATGGAACCGTGCTCCCTGCCTTGCACTGGAGGGCAAGTGGGATGTGACACCTGCAGTCTCTACTTGCCAGGCTTCCCCGGCCAGCACACTTCAACACCCTGATGTCCTTTGTCAGGGGTCAGAATGTCTGGGGATGGTTTTAGGGGAGAAGATACTTTGCAGGAAAACAGCTTCTTTTCAGGGCATTGAATCAAAGCCAACAGTGCTAATACTGAGTTACCTAGTCCATGAGATGTCTGTGTCGGGAATGCAAAGGTATTTTCTTCTTGTGTGGGTCTCTCTGTCCTCTGATTGGTGCCTGGCTGAGGTGAACGGGGAATTTTCTCAGCCCCTGAAGGCCATGGGGCCGTGAGGAGCTGGGGAAAGTCATACTTGCCCTGTGGCATCATGCTGTTTCAGGACTAGAAGGACTGTGGGAGCCATCTAGTTCATTGTCCTCTAATGAGGATACTGAGGCCTAGAGAAGATAAGCCAGTCATCCAAAATACCAGGCTGCGAAACCACCTGCCAATGTCATTGCTTCTCCTTCCCCACCCAACACACACAGACACGTGTGCGCTAGAATTCGGACGAAGATGAGACTGCTTTTGTTGTCAGGGTCCACGAGCGTCTCTTCTCAGCTGAGGAAGGCTGGTGAAGTTGTGTAGGCCTTGGAGGCAGACCACCAGGCTACCAAGGTGACTGCCTGACCCCAATTCCCTCACCTGTAATATGAGGGTAGATAGTGATCGTGTCTACTTGGCAGTGGTGTTGGGAGGATGGAATGAGAGAATGCAGAATACAGAGCTCAGCTCAAAGCTGTCAGGGCCTGACCCTGAAGCCGCAAAGTTCAAGACTCACCTGGAAGCTCATTAGAATATAGACCCCTCCCCCACACCCCACCCGGGATTCTTGTTCATTAGGCTGGGGTGGGGCCTGGTAATTTGCATTCCTAGCCGCCTCCCTGGTGGTGGCGCTAAGGCTACCGGTCTGGGACCCCACTTTTTAGGGAGGCTCTAAGTGCTCACTTTTAAGATTTGAATGCGAGTTTGATCTTTGAGACCAGCCCTTGGGCTGAAAAGCGGCAGAACTTCTTGCAGGCAGAAATGAATAGATGCTGGAGAAACTGCAATGAGCAGTTCGATTTTACATACCAGGTCTGAGAAACCTGGACATCATGACTTTAGGAAGAGGTTTCTTTCCTCCTTCCTGGCCAGGCCCTGTCCCTGCTCCTTAGGGACAGTGAAAGGGCTTCTGTAGCCACTGGAAGGGATCATTAACAGATGAGAACCATGGAAAAGATAAGTGTATGGAAGGAATAAAAGCCAGAAGGAGTCCCTCACTCAGGCGGGAGTTATCAGAGACGGTTTCCTGGAGGAAGCCGGTTCCAGAAGTAGGGTAGTCCTGGAAAAGACGAAGCATGGTCTTTGGCACTCAAATGGCTCAACTCCGCTGACTTTAGATCAAAAGGCAGGAAACAGGGAGAGTTAAATTCAGAGGGGTGGGCAGGGCTGAATTGCGAGGACTTTATGTGCTGTACTGAAGGATCAGGCAGTGGGGGCCCTGGAAGCGTTTTAATCCAGAGGGTGCCCTTTGAAGGGACTGCTTTGGCAGCTGTGAGGAGACAGGCCTGGGCAGGGCAAGAGTGCTGCTGCAGTGGACGATGGTCTCCAGCTGGTGGCATGGAGGCAGAATAAAGAGGGGCTGGTGATGGGTTGGGAGGGAAGGGGGAGGTAGCAGGGTGTTGGGCATGGGCTCCGAGGTGGGAGGGCGCGATCTCTGAGGGCAGTTCCAGGGTGACAGCCGTCCTGGAGGAGTGGAGCTGAGATGCAAGGAAGCGCAGGGGGCGGATGTGCAGCAGGTCTGAGCTCGGGAGAGGGGTTTGGAAAGGCTGAGCCTGGGGAGGGAACGTGAGACTGGGTGAGAGCCAGAAGAGCAGGCGCCAACGGCGGATTCCCGAGGATCGGAAATATTACTCACCACAGTGAGATTTTTTGTTTTTATTTTTTGAGTCAGGGTCTCACTGTGTTGCCCAGGCTGTAGCGCAGCGGCACAATCACGACTCATCCACCGTAGCCTCAACCTCCTGGGCTCAGGCGATCCTTCTGGCTCAGCCTCCCAAGCCGCTGGGACTACAGGCACGTGTCCCCACACCTGTCTAACTTTTTCATTTTTTTTGAGTTGGAGTCTCACTCTGTTGCCCAGGCTGGAGTACAGTGGCACACTGCTCACAGCCACCACAGCCTCGACCTGCTGGGCTCAGGCGATCCTTCCGCCTCAGCCTTCCCAGTAGCTGGAACCACAAGTTTGCGCCACCACACCCGGTTAATATTTTTGATTTATTGTAGAGATGAGGTCTCTCCAGGTTGCCCAGGCTGGTGTCAAACACATAGGTTCAGGCAATCCTCTCACCTTAGCCTCCCAAAGTGCTGGGATTATAGGCGTGAGCCACCATGCCCAGCCTCTTTTTGATTTTTTTTTAGAGGTGACGTCTTGCTTTTTTGTCCACACTGGTCTTCAACTCCTGGGCTCAAGCGATCCTCCCACCTTAACCTCCCAAAGTGCTGGGACTACAGGCATGAGCCACCACACCCGGCCCAGAGTTATTTTTTATTGAATTAGTGTATTTAAATCCAGTGGAGATACCTTGAAGTTAATTGGAAATTCCATTAGAATCTTCCACCATGACAGTGTTTTTCATGAAATTATTTCTCTCTGCCAGGTTTTCTGATCATATGTGTATATGTGTAGGCAGATAATAAGCAGAGAGGCAGCTGTTTACATGTCACTTGAAACCTCCACCCAAAAACATGCCCCCAACTATTGTTTGAAACCTTACCATTTAAGAGGCCTTCTTTTTGGGCTTAAACTTTCTACTAAAATGAACTGTCTTTGGGAAATGGCATAAATACAACCTCCAATAGTCCATGGTTTGTGAAATGGATTATTCAATTCCTTCCAATATGACAGGCTTCATCCTAGGGGCACGTTTTGATGGAGAGCAGTAAGAGAGATGAATAAGAATGATTTTCCATGGCCCTTTACGACAGGGGTTGGCAAACTTTTTCTGTAGAGGCCCAGGTAGTAAATATTTTAGACTTTGGGAGCCTGAAATTCTCTCTCAGAACTGCTCAATTCTACGTTTTAACAAAAGCAGTCATGGAAATATGTAAATGTGAGCATGGCTGTGTTTCAATAAAACTTTATTTATAGACACTGAGATTTGAATTTCATTTCATGAGTTAGGAAATATTCTTTTTTTGCTTTTTCCCCCCAACCATTTAAAAATGTGAAAACTATTCTTAACCTTGGGCCTGAGTCTGCCTTCTCTGATATGCAATGCATACAGCACTTAATTTCCATTCTTTCGTTTAATCCATCATCTCATAAGATATGTATTATCCTTTCTATTTCATAGTGGAGAAAACTGAGGGCTGGAGAGAAACACATTAACCAGGCTGTGGGAAGGGGGTTCCCAGGAGGGAGGAGAAGGGTAAACAAGGGGAGGTGGGAGGAACTCTGGAGCCAAACTTGTCTCCCTTGTAGTAGTCGGGAGGGTGGGTTTTAACACTGCTGTCCTCACACTGGGTTGGGGTGACCAGGGAGATGGGTGAGGGAGCAAATGATTTGCACTCATTATGCCTTTGGTTTGGGGCCACCTTTGAGGGGGAGTAGGAAGACAGAAACTGTGTTTCTAACTCTGTGACATCCTCAATGAAGCCCAGATTAGTTCATGCAGAAAGAGCCCAAACAATTTCACTCGGCTTCCCATGAGCGCAAAGCGGTTGTGACCCCGGGAAACCACAGTGACTTTGGCTCTGGTTCAGCTGACTTGCTTAAGTCTAGCCACAAATTACCAGAAAGCAGCTGAGGAAGGTTTAGACTTTCTCCTGGCAGAGACGGTCCAGGAGTCTGGCTCCAGGGTGAAGCCCTTCCCAGAGCAGGAAGACCCCTCGGAGCCTTGACGCCAGGCCCACCCTCCCCTGGCCTTCCCAGCCCTGGCCTCTCATTTGGTTCTGCCCGCAGAGGAGCAGATTTAAAGCCACCTGGAGTGCTGCAGAAGGGCATTGTTGACAGCTGGAAGCCACCTTGTGGCTTGTCTCAGCCGCTACTCTGCTTAGAAAGCAAAGTTCTGCAGTCTTTCCGTGTGTGGGAACTCCAAGGGGAGATTAAAGGACTCATTGAGAAGTCATACAGGCTTGAATTATAAATCACACACGAGAGGGGGAACCAAGGGGACCCCAGAGTGAGACAGTTACAGAGGCACGGCTTTGCCTCTTGGTCCCTTTCTAGCTTTCAAGGTGGTTTTCTCCTCAAGATAGAACACCTGCTATGTTCTAGCAGGTGGTAGCTGACTGGCCTGAGCAGAAAACTGTCCCCATGCAGTTCTAAATCAGACCTGTGTGATCAAACTATCATGAGACCGAACCGTGGGGACTCAGGGACCCCAGGAGCAGAGCACGCCAGGTCTGGGAGGGTGGGGAGGGCCACTCACGTGATGGGATTGTCATTCAGCCTTTAACGAGCACCTACTTACTGCTTTATTCCATGTTGGTGGCTACAACAGAATACCTGAGACCAGGCTATTTATAAACCATAGACATTTATTTCTACTTCTGGAGGCTGGGAAGTCCAAGAGCAAGGCGACAGCAGATTCAGTGTCTGGTAAGGGTCCACTCTCAGCTTCCAGGGTGGCACCTTGGGAGTGAGGGGGGCCCTGCTTGTCTTTTTACAGCAAACCCATTCCTGAGATAAGGACATGAGGGTGGAACCCTCACAGCCTAATCATCTCCAAGACCTTACTCTTAATACTGTCACGATGGCAGTTGAATTTCAACATGCAAACCATAGCCCCACTGAGTGCTAAACACTGAGTTAGGTGATGGGGCCATAAAAGTAAATCCAGACTTGGTTCTGGCATGGGAGGGGCTCGGAAATTCATGGAGAGAACAAAACACAGACCCTTTTGTTTTGGGATGCTTGCTGCCAACAGCTCAACACTCTGCAGGCTGAAGCAAAAGCACCAAACATGGAAAAGTCAGGATCACTTGCTAAGGTGGTGAGGAAGGCACACACTCAGGCTTTGGAGCCGTCCTTGGCCTACCTCTCTCAGTCTAGGTTCCTTACCTTTTCTGAGACTTGGTTTCCAAATCTGTACAATGGAATGAAAGATATCTTTTCTCAGGGCTGCTTTGAGAATTAAATAGGTAATATGTGTGGAGGGTCACACTTTTTTTAAAGCGGGAAGGCAGGATTTATTGAGAGGACAGAAAAGCTCCCACAGTGGGAGAGGAACCCAGGAGGTTGCCCGAGGACCATCCATTTTTTAAATTAAAAATACATTTTGGCTTGGCATGGTGGCTCACGCCTATAATCCCAGCACTTTGGGAGACCGAGGTTAGAGGATTGCCTGAGCCCACAGGTTTGAGACCAGTCTGGGCAACTTGGCGTGACCTCATCTCCACAGTAAATCAAAAAATTAACCGGGCATGGTGGTGTGTGTCTGTAGTTCCAGCTACTTGGAAAGCTGAGGCAGAAGGATCCCCTGAGCCCAGCTGGTCGAGTCTGCGGTGGCCGTGAGTGTGCCACTGCACTCCAGCCTGGGCAA
>CAUYQG010136956.1:0-40289 GCA_963574415.1 Tarsius wallacei | reverse complement strand
CTGGGATCAGGTGGTTGGTCCACCTCGGCTCAGGTAGTCCTCCCGCCTCAGGCTCCTGGGACTATAGACATGCGCCACCATGCCTGGTTAATTTTTGTATTTTTTGTAGAAACGAGGCCTCACTATGTTGCTCAGGCTGGTGTAATTATTTTTAAATATCTCCTAGCTTTCCTATGCATTGTTAGTCATTTTTTGTGTTGTCTTGAAGGCTTTGGCTGGTCCCACTGTCTCCCTGGATGCAGCACAGTGCCTGGCCCTGCCTAGGGCTCAGTATGGCATCAAGTATCTTCTAGTGAACCTTGATTAGATACTTGGTTTGCATGACTGGAGAGGAAGGGAAGCAGGTTTCACAAATGTCCCTAAAGGCCAACCTGCCAGTTGTTTGCTTATATGTCTTTGAGTTCATGCTATTATAATCTTTAAGTTGTACTCAACTTTAGAATATTTCAGGCAAAGATCAAAACGTGTGCTTCAATAAATAGAACACATTTCCCTTCATCCCTTCTCTAGACTTGAATTGGTCTGCGATTGGAAAAGAAGGACGGCCAAGAGTGGTGCACAGTGATGGGGCACAGATGAAGGAGCAAGAGATTTGGTGTCAGACAAACTTGAATTTTTGTTCTGGCCTTTTCATCCAAAACAACATGCTAGGTAAGTGTTAAGCTTTTTTGAATGACGAATCCTCCCTGTAAAGTAGGGATAATGACACTCTCTTTGTTGGGAGATTAAATAAGATCATGCATATTGAGATGCCAGTACAGCTCCTGGCACACAGGAGCAATTGGTGTACAAAGTAGCTAATATCACCTTTGGCATAAGAAAGGTATTAAGTGACATTTGATTTGGGATTTTCCATTAGTTGCTCTCTTGCTTCCTTTTCTCTGATATTAGCACCCTAAAATATCAGTGACTTAAGACAACATGTTTCTCTCCCTTATCCTACATGTCTATAGTTGGCAGACTGGGTACTCTGTTCCTCATGGCCACCATCCTCACTTGGAGACCCAGACCGAAGGGACTTTGCAGGTTGCCATGGCAGGAGGTCTCACATTAGCAACTAAATATTTGGCCTGAAAGTGCTATGTCTCATTTCTGATCTCAGTTCATTGGCCAGAGCTGGTCATGTGTTTCCTCCCCACTGCAGGATACTAGGAAGTATAATCTTACTATCTTAGTCTGTTTGGGCTGCTATAACAAAATACCACAAACCAGGTGGCTTACAGACAACAGAAATGTATTCCTCACTGTTCTAGGGACTGGGAGGTCTAAGATCAGGGAACCAGCAGATTTGGTGTCTGGTGAGGGCCTGCCTTCTAGTCCATCTGGTTCATCAGTGATGCCTTTTTGCTGTGTCCTCATTTGAAGGAAGGGGCAAAAGGCTACTAACCCCATTTGTGAGTACTCCTCCCTCTTGATCTAATTGCTTCCCAAAGGCCCCCACCTTCTAGTACAGTCACCTTGGGGGTTAGGATTTCAACATATACATTTGGGAGGGACACAAACATTCAAGATCATTACACTTACCCTATGCTCAGAAAACGGAGAACCAGAAATAACTGGTGAAAAGTGAAGGGAATAAAACATATAATTTATTTTGCTAACCTTCGTGAGTTTTTAGCTGGGACATCTCTGCAACAAAAGACAGATTAGCAAGAGAAAACCAAGCATTTTTATTTTTAACATGTATGTGCTGTGCCCATCACTGGGAGAAACTTTAGTTCAAAGGTATTTGTCAGTGGGGCTCGGTGGCTCAGCCTGTAATCTCAGCACTTTGGAAGGCCGAGGCGAGTGGATTGCCTGAGCCCACGGGTTCGAGACCAGCCTGGGCAACTTGTGTCTACAATAAAAAAATAAATAAAATAAAATAAAAATGAGCCGGGTGTGGTAGTACACACCTGTCGTTCTGGCTACTTGGAAGGCTGGGGCAGAAGGATTGCCAGAGCCCAGCAGGTCGACAATGGGGTGGTTGTGAGTGTGCCACTGCACTCCAGCCTGGGTGATGGAGTGAGACTCCAACTCAAAAAAAAAAAAAAAAGTATTTGTCAAAATGGCAGCTTAGGATCCCAGCTTATACAGCATATCTAACAAAGAACAATACATCTAGAAGTGCCACGACAAAGAAACAAGCAGCTTCAGGCTCCCCCAAGGCAGGGACTATGGGAAAGTAGTAAAGTTTGCTCCCATGTTCCCCTGTCTCTGCTGGAGTCAGTCTCTAAGATGATAAGCAAGTGAGAATTTATATCTCTGTCTTTAGGTAGAAAGGGAAGGCAGAGGCCCCCTGCATCTTCTTCATGGATATTTTCATGACCTGCCAGGGGTAAGAAAGAGCAGCTCAGACAACCCTTTTTTGCTGCTTCCCAAGTGTCTTTAGCTCAAAATATACATATGTCAGAGAAGCATATTTGGGGGTGAAAAATTCTGGATTCCTTCAGCAACATTCATGACATGTACATAATCATAGCCACCATTTCTTGGGTGCCTCCAATGTGCCAGGCACTGTATTATGTAAGTTACACACAGAGAACCATACTTTTATGAATAGGTTTTATTATATTCAAGCCAAGGCTTAATAAGCTTACATAATGTGCCCAAGTTCACACAACTAGTAGGAGGCTGAGCTGGGTTTCAAAGCCAGATCTGACTTGACACCCAAACCCTTGCTTTGTAAATATTATTCTTTGATGAATATGAATGAATATCTTCAGTGTTCAGGCCAAACTGACCTTCACAAACTTATAGACAAGCTCCAGGGAAGCAGGATTCTCTCCTGCTGTTCCCTACCACAACTCTTCTGCTATGGATGGAACAACTACGTGGATTGCCTGAACACTCCTGTACTACCCCATCCTCACACGTATATGCACCCTAATAGGTCCTCTCCCCATTAGAATCTGAACCCTCAAGGTGAATTAAAAGCTTCAAGGCCCAACTCGGGTTTTTGTTTGTCTTCCCTGGAGCAGTAGCCACAGACATCTCTCCCTCTTCTCGGCACCTGTAACACTTGCCCCTTTATCAGCAGTTGTCAAAAATTATCTAATTCAGGGGTCCCCAACCACCAGGTTGCAGACTGGTACCAGTTCATGGCCTGCTAGGAACTAGGCCACACAGCAGGAGGTGAGAAGTGGATGAGCCAAGCTCTGCTTTCTGTCAGACTAGCAGCGGCATTAGATTCTCATAGGAGCGTGAACCCTATTGTGAATTGCACACGCGAGGGATCTAGGTTGAACACTCTTTATGAGAATCTAATGGCCCTGATGATCACCCTCATCCATGAAAAAATTGTCTTCCTTGAAACCAGTCCCTGATGCCAAAAACGCTGGGGACTGCTGGTCTAATTATTAAGATAAGTTGCTGGCAAACAGATTTTCTTTGGTATTGTAAGGTGCATGAAACTTACCCTTTGTGGTTAGGTTTTGTGGTACACAATCTGTGTGACTGTCCTACTTTCCATTACGGCTTTCATTCTGGGCCATGTGGGATTCTGGACTGTGGACTGAGGAAAAGCAATACTTACAGAAGCCGCTAGGGACTAGCAGTGTAGGTGGCAGACATGCGACTCAGGAGAAAGGGTATATAAACATTTCTTTCTCAGATTCATTGTCACATTTGTAGTTCTAATATTCCACTTCAAATAAAGCCCTGCTGCACAGTATAAATGTGAGGCTAAGGGTAGTCACACAAATAATTGGGTTAGGCAAAGGTGTTTTTGAACCCATTTTGGGAAGAAGATTAGGCTTAAGGACAGGCCACTTTGAGCCATACTCTTTTTGAGGTTGCCATGGCCCAGATGCTGTTACCTTTAGCTCTGTCTACTCCAGGGGTACTCAAAACTGGTCCCTGCTCAGCACGGTGGCTCACGCCTATGATCCTAGTACTTTGGGAGGCCGAGGTGGGAGGATTGCCTGAGCCCACGGGTTCAAGACCAGCCTGGGCGATAAAAATAAAAAAATTAGCCGGGCATGGTGGCACACGCCTGTAATTTCAGCTACTTGGAAGGCTGAGGTGGAAGGATCACCTGAACCCAGCAGCTCGAGGCTGCAGTGGCCATGAGTGTGATACTGGGTGACAGAGTGGGACTCCAACTAAAAAAAATTAAACAAAAACTGGTCCCTATGTCTGAGTGTCATTCAGGATAGCAGAAGCCTAAGAAGGTATTGGAGCGTACATTGGTAGTCCCTCCCCAGCCTCCATTTCCCCTTTTTATTCCACAGCACATCTGTTTTAGAGACTCCAAATGTCCAGCCATTATCTATTCTCTTTTTCTTTCTCAGTAACACAATCCTGATTTTTATTTGGGCTGCCCAGGGACAAAGACTATATTTTCTAGCCTCCTTTGCAACTCAGCAAGACCATGTGACTAAGTTTAGGTCAATGAGATAAAAGCAGGTGTATTGCATGACACCTCAGAAGGGTAACCTAAAGAAGCTTACTCACCTGAAAGGTAGATCCCTCTTCACCCTTTCCCCCTTTATCTTTCTGCCTGGAATGCAGATCTGATGGCTGGAGCTTTAGCAGCTATTTTGTATGAAACCCACATATGAGGATGGTGGAGCAGGAAGTTTAAAGGGTCTTTGGTTCCCTGATGACTGAACTACAAAGCTGTCATGCCAGCCTGGGACTTTCTACTTTTTGACTTGACTTAAGTTAGAAAAAAGTACATTTTTATTTTGTTTATTCATTTTACTTGCTTATTTTTTTTTGAGTCAAGATCTCACTGTGTTGTCCAGGCTGGAGTGCAGTGGCACAATCATGACTCACAGAGACCTCAACCTCCTGGCTCAGGCAATCCCTCTGCCTCGGCCTCCTGAGTAGCTAGGACTAGAGATGTGTGCCACCATTCCTTGCTAATTTTCTTTAATTTTTTTGTAGAGACAAGGTCTTACTAGGTTGTCCAGGCTAGTCTCAGAGTCCTGACCTCAAGAAATCTTCCTGCCTCAGCCTCCCAAAGTGCTGGGATTATAGGTATGAGCCACTGTGCCCGACCTATTTGGTTTTTTTTGACAAGTCACTGACCCTATCCTGCTACTGTTCCCTCTCTGTGCTCTTAGTCCAGTGGATCTGGGTCATCAGGGGTGGAACCTGGGACCTAGGCCTAAGCTAATTAGAGCATTGTACTCCCTTAGCCATAAGTATTAGTTCAGGAGTGGGCATAAGACCAGTCAGAAGGAATTTGGGGAGATTGTGAGGCTGAAGCTGTTAGCAGCCATCTGAAGGGGATAATTTGTCCTGTTGACCTTATTTGGATCCTGGATTAAGCTTTGCCTGAAATTAGACCTACATCTAGACTTTCACATAAGTAGGCCAATATATTCTCTTTTTGCTTAAGCCAAATTGAGTTTTTGGTCACTTGAACTGATGCAAGTACTTAATTGACCTTTCTACTTCCACATTTGTCTCTGAGCTGGTCTTGATAACCCACAACGTTTTACTAAATGGACTCCAGATGTACCAGGATCATTTTTGCTCGTATTACATTGGTAAGACAGGTGAAAAGGCCACACTTAACTTTGAAGGAGAGAAAATGTCATCTAACTGTGGGCCCAAAAGGAAGAGGAGGGCCAGGATTCTGGAGAACTGTTAGCCATTCCTGCCATGCCATCCTCTGATCCTTCCTATTTCCTGCAGCCAGAGTGGCCATCTTGATGCACGGATTGACTCATGTCATTGCCCTACATGAGACTCTTTCAGTAGCTTCTTAGGAACTCAGGTGATCCTCCATGGCCCACGAGGCCCTGCCATATCTGGCTCTTGCCATGTCTTCTCTCAACCCCACGTGTGTCCTGGCTCCTTTCCCATGTTGGCCTTGGGTCAGCTCCTACCACTCATGGGACCTTTCCTGCCTCTGGACCTTCTCCTGTTGGAATACCCTTATCCCAGTTCTTCACAAGGCGGCTCCTTCTCAATCTCTGGAAACCCTCCTGAGCGTGCCTTCCACAGAGATACCTTCCTGAACACTTGACCTAACAAAGGTCTCCCCTCTTTATCCCAGGAGCAAAATAGGTAACTATTTATTTGCTGTCTAATTTTCTGTCTGCATTCCACTCTAGAATGTAAGATCCAGTGTGTGTGTGTATGTGGCGGGGGGTGCCTGTGCTGGGTCTCTTCTATCTGTAGCACCTCCTTTGCAGGATCTGACACACAGTAAGTGCTCAAAGAGTTTTAATGAATGGATGGGATGGGATGGATGGATGGATGGAGCGTCTTTCATGCCAGTCTGTGGACATTGGAAAGTTAAAATGTACTTTCTATTTCTCATGCTGCATAGCATAAAAGAAAGTTGCTGGGGCCTGCTGTAAACTGTTTACCTGAAGGAAGGGAGAGGGGTGGAAGCCATTCAGATTCCCCACCAGCCCCTGAGTTTGTGCACATTAGAGAAGGGCTTTGCTTTTGCTTCATTTCTCGTGTTCTGTGAGTCTGTGGAATTGAAGTCCAGGGCATCCAGCAGCAGAAATGTGAGCGTGTGCTCCATGAGATGCTGCAGCATATCAGGGGAATGGAGCTGCTCTTCTCACTGTGCTCAGTTGTCGCATACTTGTTTAGTTTAGTTGCTGCCTTGACATCCATTTTTAGGCCTAACGTGAGTTAGTTGAAACCCAGTTGTATCCTGTCACCTTTGGCCTAGTTAAAACTTTCCCTCTCTATGTGATTGTTTTCAATATAGCTGGCTTGTTCTTCATCTCACTGACCCAAAGCCCAACACAGCCCACAGCTGCTGATCACAATAAAACTCACTAGTCAACACCAGAGTCATGCAAATAAATCCCCTCCTTTGTGTATATTTTCTTTAAACTAGCCAATCTACAACCCCCAAGGAAAAACCTAAGGAATAATGCCAGTGGACCTTAATAAAATTCCACAGTCTCAACCCACTGGTTGAGTTTGCTGCCACCTCTAGAATTCCTGTCAATACCCCTAACCTCTCTAGGACCTGTGAATAATAAATTTCTTCTGCTTCATGCATTTTTGTTTCACTTCTTCATTGTATCTCACTGACATGCACACCTGAACTCAACCCTCTTCTCATCCTAGAGAGTAGCTATCTTGGCTCAAGAGAGAGACCTCAAGACTGAATGAGAAATACACCACAACAATGGGAACCATACCAAAAATCCAAATCTGAACTAGAAACAGAACACCTTGCTGTGTCCAGCCCACAGAGCTTACATCTCAGGGCCAAATTCTCCTGTGAGATGTTCCAGTGACATGTAACATGTCAGAAGACTGGAGACTAAGACCATTTGCATCCTGATCACTGGACCTTAAGACCCCAGGACCCAGGAACAGTCTCACCTGCCTTTGAAAAAAGCTTTTGGATTTTAATTTTCCCTGGGAGGTGTAATGAGAGCACTCTCTTGTACTTTTGGAGTTCACTCATAGGCATTGAGAAGTTCTCAGCAGTCCAGGGAGGGAGGGATATCAAGCACATGCTTTACCCAGGGTGACTTAATGAGTCAGAGCCAGAGCCGGAGGGCAGACACAGAGGATCCAGACTGGGTCCTACCCTCCCTACACACACACACACACACACACACACACAGACACCATACCCTCCCTACACACACACACACACACACACACACACACACAGACACCATAGCCTCTTCTGATGCAATGTTTAAACATACAGATAAGGAAACTCAAGAAGGAAAATTCCTTCTCTTAAAACTTACTGTGTTCCCACACACATGGTCATTCAGGCTCCTCAGAATGTAATACAATTGTGATCTGTTTTTCGAATAAAGATTATTCTATTTAAGTGTCAAATTTACAAAAGAACTAAATTAGGAATTGATTTTAAAAAGAGTCACCACAATGGTTATTTAAACAGAGAGGTACCTTGGAGGCATTTCAAATGATTTGATGTACTAACACTTAACTTGCACACAACCTTTCAGGAAAATATAATGTGTAGAGAGGAAGGGAGACAAGTATGATCTGTGTGGGCACAGTGTATGTGTTACTTCAAAATAATGTATTTCTATGATTCCATCTATTGGACTCTATATGTTGTGATGATTTGTTTTCACGTCTGTTGTTACCATGGTAGTGTGTGTCCCTTGCTAGCAGGGAGCACACTGTAATCAATTTTGTATCGCCAACAACCAACAGGGCCATTAACAGCTGGCTTCTTGTCTTATTATTTTTTTTTATCCTTAGCACCTACTTTAGGGATTGGCATTCAGAGGCATTCAGAACATGTTTGTTGAGTTGAAATAGCTAAATATAATTTTCCCTCACTGGAAGTCATGTGGATTTTTATACTTGTATAAACCCTTTCATTGGGATAGTCCATTAAAACAATTATTTAATATTCCCCATCATAGACTGTCTGAAGGAACTCTGGCTTCTCATGATGAGTTCACTGATTGGATGCCTATCATGTGCCGGGCACTGAGTTAGTAGTTGGGGATAGAGTGAACAAAGCAAAGTTCTTGCTCCTGTGAAGCTTACAGCCAAGGACAGGGAAGAGAAGTAAGAAACAGACAACAGTAGCTTGGTAAGTGCTGGTAGAGTGGTGCACAGGCAGGAGTGATGCATAGGTTGGTAGAGTGGTGCATAGGCAGGAGAAAGTGATGTTTATTGAAAGTCAAGGAGGAGTTGGCCAGGCAATGGGTATGGCAAAGAGATTCCATGTGCAAGGTATTGAAAGATTTGGCATTGGTAGAGCACAGAAAGGAAGGCACTGAGAGGGAAAAGGCAAATGTGGAGGAGATACAATGCGGGCAGGGAGAGGCCATACTATCTGTGTGGAAGTGTGCTGAGTGGATCCCAGGGAGGGTGAAGAAAAGCATGAAGACTGGCTCTGGCTGCAGCAGGAAGGAGGAATCAGAGAGATCATTATTTGGAGTTTGGATTTTTAATGTCCAAGGAAGCATTTTACTGTAGAAATAAACATAGACCAACCAAATGAGAACAAGCAAAGGCTGTTTATTCAGATCTTGCTAGAGCAAGGGCATCAGTAACCATCACCTGGGTTTTGGCAGAGACTGAAAGGCAAGCGGGGGTGGGGGGGTGGGGAAGTTTTTGAGTGGAAAAGAGGAGGGCTTCAGGTGTGTCCTGACTGGAGGCTGTTGGTCTGGGGAAGCTGTAGGGGTTACTGACCCAAAATGGGCATCCTGTAGGGTTGGTTAGGGAAGCTTATTGTGGTTGGTCTTAAGTTGGAAGAAGGGACTGTCAGTTATTCATCAAATCCTGACCATTTGGTTGATTGTTATAGAAGTTTTTTCTTGGCTTCTCAGATTGTTACTGAAGATAGCAGTCTGACTTTCTCTACCTCTGACTTATAGCAAGTTGGTTTCCTGGACTGATTATTGTAGCTAAGGCTTGATTTCCTGGGCAGGTTGTTGCTGCAGGTGTGGGCCAGGGTTCTGATTTTTTTAATATATGGGTCTGGCCATTATCTGCTTGAATTTTGTCTCTTATTATCCTCAGGGAGAACTATTTATTGTTGCAGATATTTAAATTAGCGTTACAAATAAGAGTAATCACTTTCATTAATGTGTATTAAATCGCCCTAAAAATTATCCCTAATTATACAATTAACCAATTAAGTTACCTTAAACATGCTATACTACAATTATGAATCTATTTAATATATCTGACTTTTTTCAAATACTCCAAATGCCTGTTGGAAAGACAACCCTAACAGACAATAGCTTTCTAAGCATTGAAATATTTCTTGTAACTATAATAGATCAAAATTTTAAATGTTGCAAATCAATTTTTTTTTTTTGAGTTGAAGTCTAACTCCGTCACTAAGGCTGGAGTTCAGTGGCACACTCACGGCCACCACAGCATTGACCTGCTGGGATCTGGCGATCCTTTGCCTCAGACTTCCAAGTAGCCGGAACTACAGGCGTGCACTACTACGCCCGGCTAATTCTTTTTTTATTTTATGATAGAGATGAGGTTTCACCATGTTGCCCAGGCTGGTATCAAACCTGCAGTCTCAGGCAATCCTCTTGCCTCGGCCTCCCAAAGTGTTGGGATTACAGGCTTGAGCCACCACGCCAGGCTACCATATTGTTTTAAACATTCCAAAAATCTTCACCAACCTGATCAAATTTTGATACACCTTTAACAACTTAAAAAAAAAATTGCTTGGCCAAGTGCAGTGAATCACATCTATAATCCCAGCACTTTGGGAGACTGAGGCAGGAAGATGACTTGAGACCAGGGGTTTGAGGCTGCACCGTGACCTTGGGTGGAACCTGGTTCTATATACTTTCTGGATGCTTCTACCCAAGCCTCTGGGGAACTCTGGGTTATTTTCTAGAGCCAGGTTCTGCCTTCCATTGTCAATGGGTACCCTCTAGACCCATACCTTCCATTGGGATTGACTGCAACTCAGTATATTCCACTTCTCTTGGGAGTCTCTCTCCATTAACCATAGTTTATCTTCACTTTCTTCAACTCTCACCTGTATTGTGACTAGTTCTGTCACCACTTGATTGGATTCCACAAATCTGTTTGCCATCTAATTGGATTCTGAATTCCTTATATATTTTGCTGGGCAACCTGTCTAAGCAGTAAGTTTAGAAGTCTGTTATGGTCAGAGGCGGAGGTGGTGGTAGCCTGGATGTGGGGATGGAGATGAATGGGGCAGCTACTTGGGGCAGAAAACAGGTAAGATTTAATGACTGATTAGATATTTGGGAAGAAGATGTTGAGAGGAGAGGGAAAAGTCAGAGATGCTGCTCAGGCTTCTGGCTTGGACAGCTGGGTAGACTATATTTTACATAAAAAGCCAGTGACCATTTATTAAAAACTAACTCCTTGTATGTGACTGATTTAATTAGCTAAACATGTGGTAATTTGTAAGCAGATACAGCATACTAGAGGCAATGAGATGGAGTCAAGAGACCCAGGCCTGGGAGTCAGGGAGCCTTTCCCAGCTTTGCCACTGACTTTGGTTGCTCTGGGGACAGATCCTGTCTCCTCCAGGGGTTTTTCCCTCTTGTAAACAAAAAAAATATGCCCAAAGTTCAAGTTCTATTAGCTCTAAAATGTATAAACCTGTCAAATGAGAGGGCTGGATTAGACAAATGTGTACAAGCTTCCTTGATAATTTGATGAACACCAAGAATCCTCTCCCTAGGAAAATGCAGGAAACATCCACATACATTTTTGGGAGGTTCATTCGTTTTTCCTCCCCTATCTCAACATTTATGGATTATTAGATGGTCTCCAAAGCCCTTTCATGTTCTTCACTACTCTGATTTTATGACAGCAAAGACATGTCCTCTTTAGCATTTTAAACCTCCTTATCTCTTCCAAAGGAACAACATAAAAATGATGCTGCCTTCCTTAGTTGCTGTGCTTTTTTCTTTTCCCTTTGCATTATCCCTGCCATCTATTTAAAGTTGAGTCCCTCAGGGCAAAGGCTGTCTCTGTCATTGTCTTTGTTTCAGTGGCTAGAATGCAGTTGGATGCTTAACAATGCCTAATTATAATATATGGATTATAGTATAATGCCATCTGCAAACCTTGATAAGCTTAGGATAAATTCATGATATTTTAAAAACCTGTACAAAATAGTAGATGAATAACATTTAAGGGAATATACAAGGGACTTTGTGCTTCCATGTTACACTACAGGGTTAATTAAGCATCCCCCAGGAGTTTATCTCTAAGAATCTATGTCTCACAGTAAATATAATGTGTGTGTGTGTGTGTGTGTGTGTATGTGTATAGTATAAAACTATATATATAGTTTTTTAAAGAATTATTTGAGGTTGTAAAGATGAATCATTAGACCTACTATTCTTAAAATCAGAATAGAAGCCTGATATTCAAGGTTAGCTTTCTATATACTACCTGGAGCTCTGATGGAAAGTTTAGTTTGGTTAGTGATACTTTCTAGTTGGTTGAGGATTTACCCCTTGAAGTACCAAATCTTTTTGCTTATTAATCATTTTAAAGAGATATCTTTCTGAAATGGACTGTCCACTTAACTGCCCTCTTAAATAGATTATCTGAAACACAGCTTCCCCTTATGGGCATTGATGATTATACTGTGCTACGTGATAGTCTTTAATAACCTCCAGGCCTAGGCCAACCCATTCCTCTCAAGATATATGCAGAATTGCTTGCCCCAACATTAACTGGCCCTAAACTACAGATTCTGATTTTGGTTAAAGGCACATAGTTCAAAGAGACAATCAGTTCTTTGAGGTTTGTTAAGAAAAACAGTAGTTCCCAGTCTGCCTTGCTCCTGTTTCCTGTGCCGCACAGGGAAACACATATATTTTTTTAGCTGATTAAAAATTTTCGATTCATATCTATAAATATGATGGTTGTACTGCTACTTTATGTCTCTCTGTTGGGCTCTATCAAGTGACTTCTCACTATGGAAGATGAGGATTTAACTCTTGCCTCTTTCCATCCCTACCACACATGCTGACTTCTCATCCTCCCGAGATAATTTATCATGATTTTAGCTAAATCAATATTCAGTGTTTTCATAGCTATGACTATATGCTATTCAGAGCTCACCCATGTAGAAAACTATAATTACTTTTCTTTTACTGCACGATTTTTTTGTTTCTTTCTCAAGTTAATAATTGTCTTTTTTCTTTAATTTGCTTTAGTGTTCTGTGTATTTATTTTTGATTCAACCCATACTCTAAATCAGTGCTTCTCAAACAATCTGCAATGAAGGACTAGTTTTTTTTTTAATTGACAGACACTTTTATAAAATACAATAAAAATATATTTCTAGAACAAGTAGTTCACAGACAGCACCAGTTGGTTGGCCACACTTTGTGTAGCACGATTCAATTCTCCTTTCAGTGCATCTAAATACATTGAGTATTCTATCAGTTTTGTCTTCCTTTGTGAGGAAGCCTCTTTGGAGCCTTTTGGTGTGCCAATATGGATTGGTTGTCTTCTATATACCGAGGGCACTGCTGTTTCATGGGTTTGGGTTTTCCTTTTTCTTCATTTTTGGGCTTCTCCTTTCTTCCCTCTTATTCTGGTTCCTGGGTCCCATGCCCTCCTCATTATTGATTTATTTTCTTTTTTGCATGGAGCACATTCTCCAATAGCTTCCTGGAAAATGGCCTATGTAAAACAAATTTTTTGAGACCTTGAATGTCAAAAAATGAAAATGTTTTATTTTATTCCCTTGATTGCTTATTTGGCTGTGCATAGAATTCTTGGTTGAAACTCATTTTTTAAAAATAATGTTTCCTTGTCTCCTAGTTTCCAGTGTTGCTGCTGAGAAGTCTAAGACTATTCTGGTTCCAGAATTTTTATATGAACTATTTTTATTTCTGGAGGTTTTTAAGGTTTTTCCCTTGACCTCAGTAGTCTATATTTCACATGATGTGGATTTATTTTCATCCATTATTCTGGGCATTTGGTGAGCCCTTTTAGTTCTTGGAAATGCTCTTGAATGATTTCTTGCATTCTTACTCCTTCGTTTTCTCTTTTTGTTCTTCCTGTAAGTACCATTATTTGAAAGTTGACCTTTTGGATTCGTTTCTCATATATCCGTTTTCTGCGTAAATGTATTTGGTTCTCTGCTTTCCCCCCTGCTGACTAGGAGTCAGCATTCTTCAGGCTGCTAAGTCATCTGCCTTTCTAGCTACCAAAATTATGTGTGATTGCCTTCTCTCACACTGTTTCATCTTGGAGGGTTTATACCTTTTGATAATAATTTTAATGGGGTTTCCGGAGGGAGCAAAATTAAATAGATGTGTTCAGCCTGCCGTCTTCACCCAGTACCTGGTGTCTGCTTCCTGTTTCTTCCTGCTTCCTGTTCTCAGGTTGCCAGCTGTTCCTCTGCTTCAATAAAGCATCATAATAGTTGAGGATGTACTTGTTGGATTCCAGCCACATTGACACCCCTTACCAGTTGTTTGACTTTGAACAAATCACTTCATGTGTCAGAAATTCAGTTTCTTTTTCTGTCTGATGGGGGAATAATAATAACAATACCTACTACATGTGATTGCGGTGAGCACTGAGGGATCTGTGGTTAGTACTAGATCACTGTTTGGTGAATGACAGCCATTGCTACTACTGTTAGAGTCTTGACCTTTCCCCCTTTTTCCTCTCTGTCACAAATCGTCTATGGACTAGAAAATTGCACTGCCATGTAAGTTAGACTGAAGTTAGATTCTTAGGGGTTACCCGAAGGTGTAATAGATAGACATTATTTCACAGATTTTGTGGCATCTAGTTTGGCTACCCTGAGACTCAGATTTTGGTTTTAGCTCTTCCCCTATAAGAGTCAGAGTCTTCTCTCTAACATGCTGCCTTTATCACTGAATCTATTGAACCTCCACGATGAAGGTCAAGTCTCTAGCAAGACATCAAGGTGTCTTTCCATATCTCTGGCCTCTTGTTCCCTTGCTGTGGCTAACAGGCCCCAAGGTATTGCTATCTTTCTCTCTCAAGTTTTCCTTTGCCAGTCTTTCACAACCCATAACCAATCCTGCTCTTTCTTCAAGACTCAGTGTAGCTTTCACCCATTTCTGGAAACTTTCTCTGGCCTTTCCTTACTCCCACTCCTGTCTCTCAGTCCCCACATTGGGTTAGTGCATCATCTGTGCCTCATCACCTTCTGTGTGTACAACCCTCTGTCATAGTGCTTGTGACTACTGTAGCTGTTTATCTTTCCCATCACAAAACTGTAACTGTTCTGTGGCTAGAGGATGTGACCTTCTTATTGTCTTATTCTTAGAACCCAACATCCTGGTACAAAATAATATTGAGTGAATGTATGAGTGAAAAGATCTCAAATAAGAGTTTTTTTGCACCTGCTTAAAGAATAAAATGATCAAATCAAGGAACTTAAAAATGAAATTTTCTTTACAGAACTTCAGAGTTCAAAACCTCCCTGCAAATAGCAATGTTTACTTGGCATTGTTCTCAAAAGCCTGTTTGAGTAGGGAAATTGTGATTGAGATGCTATAAATGCTCTGATCCTCTTCTTCATGCTTACCAACTGCCCAGTGCATCCAGCATGAGAACAATCGCCATGAAACAATGTCCAAAGCAGACACAGGCAGCTCTGTAACTTCTCTAATCAGCACAGTGATAATATTTCAGTCACATTCTTGGGTGCTTATTGCCCTTCCTAAAATACAAACTATCTGCATGCTGTTTCCAGCCAAATTAAGACAGGGCGAGCTTTACATGTCTAATGAAGGAACAGCTCAAAAGATTAGGAACAAAGCATTTTGGTCACACCAACATGTGCTTCAGACATGTGAGTGCAGGGACTCTTGTTCATTCGCCAATAGATTCTGTCAGCCCCAGCTTTTATCCTGGTTGCTCCTGAAGGAATCTGGATTAACATAATGAGGATGCTCATGAACCAGCTCATTATCATTTGAGAAAACTTCAGGGCCGAATAAAACACCAGACTTTATGTTCAAGCTGTACTACTGACAGACATTTATTTAATGAACTATTTTTCACTTACAGATGGAGGTTGAAGTTGTAGTCACATGCTCTAAATGTCAGCCCGCATCTTTAGACCTAGTAAAAAGAAGAGAAGACAAAACATGATGCACTGAGCCTTGTTATGGTACCCAAAATATGGGCACCCAGCTTCCGGTAGCATAACCATTTCTTTCTAGGCTCCATTTATGAGGAGTAGGCAAGACAGGGATTCTGCATATGGAGGCAGTTACTAAAGTAATTCACAGAGTGTCTTATTAGTGCTATAATTTCAAATGTGAGCAATGAAAAGTCCTCTATATTTCAGGTGAGAATTGTGTTCTATGAAGATGGTTTCTACCTGTGGTTGTAGTTAGTGGGTTGGGTACTTTTGGATGCCAGTCAGTCTTATATCTCAAGTATATTTTTCATCTCTCAATATGTATTCTTGTTTTACCCAAAGAAGGTGAAGACCCATTGATAGCAGTTTTTCAGGACGGTCAAGGGAAACTGACAAAGCAAGATCAAATTTGCAAAACTGACATTGAGAAACAAGTGATGATATTAAGCAGGCTTATCACTATTCAATGAAATAAAAGGCCATTTTATGCATATGAGTCCAAAGCAAAATCGATCAGAAGAGTTAATCACCCTCATCAAGTCACATTTCTTGAAGTGCCCTCTGGGTGTAAGTTATCACCGCTGTTGGACACTGGCCATTTATCTCTTCAAGGGCAACAGACTCAGAGGAGGGAGCAGTCCTGGACTTTGGTTGGGGCTGAAGGGAGAAGGAAAGAGAAGAGGATCTTTGACCACGGGCATTCCATTTATGTTGCTTAAGACATCAGTGGTTCCACTAACTCTGGCCAATTTGGACTCACAGCAGTACTAAAAAATAATCTTCATTAAAGGGCTTTCACTCTCATCTGGGGAGATGTATTTATATTCCAGGTAAATTGGATTTAGCTGTTTAGTGCTTTGAGCCACGTGTAGTCAGGGAGCTTTATTGAATAACCAGGTTGATTGATTCACGGTCCCCTGGCTATAGAAAAGGCACAAGGGAGAGCTAATGATGGTGAACCAGGTATGTCCATTCCACTCATCAATGCCTTGGGTGGAGACTGGCAGACTATGGCTCTCACTCTGCCTGAGGTATCCAAAGTCCCCAGCCTTGCCCTGATGTGGCTTTGCTTTTGCTCATCACCTGTAACTTGGACCTAAAGAGGCCATTATGCTTTGTACTAAAAAAATAGTTTTCTCCTTCTTCTGTTTCATGACACTGAAAAAAAGCAGTTATTATTTATCCATTGCCCATTCTGGCTAGGCATGTGCTAGTCATTTTGCCCATTTTTAGGCAAATCTTCATGGTAGATATTATTACTTCCATCTTACAGGTGAGGAAACTAAAACTCAGAGAGGTACAGTGTTTTGCCCAAGTGGTACAGTCAGGGTTTAAACCCAGGGTGTCGGATTCCTTCTCTTTCCACTCTGACTCAACAAGAGACTGTGTGTGTGTGTGTGTGTGTGTGTGTGTGTGTATGTGATATCTATATTTATATCTATATGAAATCGGGGCCATACTTTATATATGGAGAAAGTCTGGGTTCCATAGAAGTTAAACATAGAATTACCATATGATGCATCAATTTCACTCCTAGGTATATGCCCCAAAGAATTCAAAACAGAAACTCAAATACTTGTACACTAATGCTCATTGTGGCATTATTCACAGTGGCCAGAAGGTAGCAACAACCCAAGTTGTTCATCAACTGATGAATGGGTAAACAAAATGTGGTGTATATGTGCCATGGAATATTATAGCCAGAAAAAGGAATCAAATTCTGATGTATGCTACTACATGGATGAAACTTGTAAACATTATGCTCAGTGAAAGAAGCCAAACATAAAAAGTCAAATATTGCATGATTCTACTTGCAGTATGAGGTACCTGGAATAGGCAAATTCATAGAGACAGAAAATAGAACAGAGGTTACCAGGGGATGGGGGAGGGAAATGAGGAGTCATTACTTAATATAGCTTCTGGTTTGGGTGCTGAAAAAGTTTTGAAAATGGATAATGGCAATGGCTACATAACACTGTAAATTTACTCAATACTACTAAATTGTACACTTAAAAATGGTTAAAATGGTAAATTTCATGTTATATATATTTTGCCACAATTTTGAAAAAAAGTCTGGCATGTTGAAAAGAGTCAAACAGACCTAAGTGTGAATCCCACCACCTGTATAAATTGAGCAAGTGACTTAACATCTCTGAATCTGTTTTCTTATTTTTAAAATGGAGATGAGAATGCCTAGCTCACTAGGTTGCTGCAGGATGTAAATTGCCTATCCAGTACCTAGCACAAAGTGTAAGACACTCAACTGTATGGTGCTGGTAGTGGAGGTGGTAGTAGTAAATTATTATTATTGTTAGTTCTGAAGGTCCATACCAGGAAGTTTTAAACACATGGATTGTGAGTATTTGTCATACACACTGATGAATGGTTAAATGATAACTGAGATTTTGTTCTTGCTTTGGAAGAATTTTTTGCAATGGAATGCCAATGAAGAACCAGGTGTTTGAAAAATGTGGCTATGTTAAGTTAAATGAGCCTTTTTTGGACTCCAGATGGGAGCATAAAGCTGTTTGAAACCCCAACGGTCTTTTCCTGTTGATTTTCACATGACTGAAAAATGATTTGACCACAGTACAGAAGAGCTGTGATGTGTTCTTGCTGCCAGCTCATTGCTACTGTTTGGGAAAAGAAGAGATGTTAGAGCAAAAACTCATAGCCCTTGAAAACAGGAGACTTGCGATAGAAGCCTCTTCAGAGGGCTTTAATTATGGCATTGCTGAGGTGAAATGCTGATCACAGGACTCTTGGACAATTCCCTTCAGCTGAGTAGAGTTATCCGTTGCCTCATGTACCAACAAACCGAGTGCTGTGGTGAGAGAACTGGAGGTTATCTCCCACGTTTCAAAAGATTCACAGAAAGCATTTACACGCATCTAATTAGACTGTTTGATTTCTGTGCTCCATAGAGTGGATGATCAACCTCTTCCCCCTGTATATACATATGAAATCTGCTTTCAACACATGTTAACATTTTCTCAAATAAGTTATGCCAAATTCTTATGAGTATTGGCTTCATCCCCTAATAAAGCGCAGCTGTAGACCTGGAAACTTGTCCTTTGAGCATTTGGAAGCATCTTTATAGGCCCCTTCCTTTGCTTGAGACACATATGGCCACTGAAAAATAATGTGCCTTGTGTTTAACCCTTCAGGTCTTTAAATAAACTATTTTGTGAAGTTGAGCTTTACTTAGTGGTTCCCCATGATCTTCAAGAGTGAATACACCTCTTAAAAGTCAACCTCAGCCCCTCCATGTCCAACCATGGGTCATGTGACAGGGCTGCCTTCAGTAATGGCTAAATATTCCTTTTCTTAATTTCCTGTTGAACTGGAATTATATATGTTTTCAAATGGTATTTAGTGTCTCACACAAGTCCTATACATAATACCTGCTGAAATTAGTTATTTTGTATAAAAAAGCAGACTAATCACAATAGTCCAACTACTCATAGATAACTGTTGTTATTTTTTAGTGTATAACTCTTCAGAGTTTCTTTCAATGCAGAAATATCAATTTTCATTTTTTGCAAAAATGGGACTATATTATATATAGTTTTTAAACTTGCCTTTATCAAATATTAATGTATTGTGAACATCTTTCCATATAATATTTTAAATGACTGCTTGGGTTTTACTGTGTGGATTTCACATAATTTATTTACCTAGTTTTCTACTGTTGGACTATTAGGTCATTAATCTAACAATTTATTAGCTAGAATTGGATTTGGTTTTATTTATAGACAATTCCAAAAATAAAGGCTCAAACAAGATGAATATTTATTTCTCTTTAACATAAGATAATTCAGAGATAGGGAGTCCAGGGTGGATATGGCAGTAAGCAGGGATTCTTCTACCATTTTGTTCTACCATTTTTCCAGAGAGCTTTTATCTTTGTTTGTGTTGCTATAAGAGAATATGTAAGGCTGGGTGGTTTATAAAGAAAGAGGCTTATGTGGTTCATGATTCTGGTGGTTGGCAGGTTCAAGATTGGGCAGCTGTATCTGGTGAGGTCCTCAAGCTCATGGCAGAAAATAGAAGGGAAGTAAACATGTGCAGAGATCACATGGTGAGAAAGGAAGCAAGAAGCGAGAGAACAAAGGAAACTGGATTCTTTTTTTCTTTTTTGTTTATCTGAGTTAGAGTCTCACTCTATTGTCCAGGCTGGAGTGCAGTGGCATGCTCACAGCCACCGCAGCGTCAACCTGCTGAGCTCCAGCGATCATTCTTCCTCAGGCTGCTGAGTAGCTGGAACTACAGGCGCACGCTATCATGCCTGGCTAATTTTTTGATTTACTGTAGAGATGAGATCTCACCATGTTGCCCAGGCTGGTCTCGCTCAGGCAATCCTCTCACCTCGGCCTCCCAAAGTGCTGGGATTACAGACCAGACTCTTTTTAAACAATCCACTTTCTTGGGAACCAGTCAATTCCCATGAGAATGAGGACTCACTCACCCAAGGGAGGGCATTCATCTATTCATGAAGGATTCACTCCACAGACCCAAATACCTCCCACTAGGTCCACCTCCCCACACTGCCACATTGGGGTTCAAATTTCAACATGAGTTTTGCCAAGGTCAAAGCAAAGGATAACAGCTCCATTCCTCAGGGTCACTTCATGGCCCAAAAATAGCTGCAGGAGCTCTGGATATTCCATCCAAGTTTCAGGTAATGTAGAAGAGAAAGTAAGAAATAATCTAAAGATTTCCTCCCCAGCCAAGACAGCTGCCTTAAGTAGCTTCTCTGGAAGTTCCATACAATGCTTCTGCTTTCCTATTGTTGGCCATACTCAGCTGCAAGGGAGGCTGTGAAGGGAAGTCTAAAGGGTTCTGTTGTTAAGGATAAAAGAGAAAAAGGCCATTGTGTAGCAACAAGTGGTTTCCACCACACCAGTCTTTGCCTTTATGATCAATGCTATCATGAAGCTCTTCAAGCTTAACATTTTTCCACCTTCATGATTATTTCCTTATGATTTATGCTGAGGAAACAATTGTGCCAGGTGAAGACTGAACACATCTAAAATATCTATTTTTTGCCATTGCAAAAGTAATATATGCTTATTGAAAAAATTCAAACATAATAGACATATACACTTTTAAAATACATTTTCCAACTCTGAAATGTTGTATCAATTCACATTACCTATCAATGTACAAAGGTGTCAATTATCTTACATTTTTACTATTTCCTTTTGCTCTGTTGCCTTTCAACCAATCTGAGAAATCTGTTAAGTAAAAGAAAAAAAAATTGTATACATAAATTTTCTTTGTACTTCTTTGGTTACACACCAATTTCTTGTTAGATTCTTTCTCCATTTTTCTACTGGAGCACTTATTTAAAAATAATTTATATATTTGATATTTACCTGATGGTTGCTGCACGTTCTAATATGTTTTCAAGTTTATACTTTCCTTTTTTTATAATGTTTTTGTCATGCAAAATTTTTAAACCATATACTCTCAAATCTATCTTTTCCTTTATAGCCTTTCTCTTTGATGTAAACGCTAACACTTAAAAGAAAAAATATGTATTTTAGGTGAAAATTTAAAATTCTGGATTCATTTTGGAATTAAAGTCTTAGTGTTGAGAGCAGGCTATAGTAAAATAGGCAGTTAGTTGAGGAAGTAATTTCCCTCTTTTTCTCACAGCACAGAGCTTTGTGCAGATTATCTGAGGGGACAAAAATCGGTATATTTGGACAGTAAAACAGTACAGGTGAGTCTCATTTTCTGCAATAGGCAGGTTTCTGAGAACTGGTATGTAAATGACATGTTTGTTTTACTGGAAGCCCATTTTTCTTTAATTTTCATTATACTTAGTTTTAGGGAACTTTTTTTTTACTAACTAGACTCCTAAATATTTATTCCTTCCAATGGAGCCTCCCCCTCCCTGAGGAGAAGTGTGGAACTATGGGAAGAACACGAGCCTTGAGGTCAAACAACCTGAGATGAAATCCTACCAGCCTTTATTATTTATGGGACTTTAGGCACCTTATATGACCTGTATGGGTCTCAGTTTATTGAGGTGGTTTAAAGGATTAGAGACGATAATAACTGCAAAAACACCTAGCACCATAATTAGCTCTTGGAGATGAAGGCAATCAACAGATGTTTCTCCAATCTGCCCAGAAACAAAAGTGCTTAAGTGTATGGTGCCTGATAGTCTCTTGTGCTAAAAATCCCGTTGCAATGCAAATAATCACTCCCTATTTTTCTGTTCGGTAGTTAACATTTTCAAATATTAGGGTCGCCTAGATATGACAGGGCCTCCCTGCTCCTACCCTTCAGCTTGGAGACAGGTCTTTATGTCCTAGAACACTCTCTCCCCATCCCCAAATCAACTCCAAAGCCACTGGTAGACTTTTTTTCTAACTGAAAACTTTCAGTTAATGGGGGTGAGTGAGGGTGGGATAGAGCAACTTGGTTTATAGGTGCTACCAGCAGCCACACAGCTGGAAAGTCCTGGGGCCCAGCATGCCGCCCCACACTGTCTGACTTCTTCTTTTTCCTGTTAAGAATCCAAAATTTGTTCAGCTCTCTTAGACAGCATGGCATCTTCAGACCCTCAGAGAGGGGAGGGTGGGGAGCTTACATTTATGCTATTGCTGGACCTGGAGAAACTGAGGCCCCGAGAAAGGACTTGTGCAAAATAGTACAGTCAGTGGTTGAGCTGAAGCCAGAGCCAGCTCCAGGTTCCCCAGTCCGAGTTCGAAGTCCTTCAGAGCTGATGACCCGATATGGTTAGTTGCTCACAAGTTTGAGCATCAGAGGTCAAGATGATCATTAGTTGCAGCCTGGAGAAGAGCCATTTTATATCCGAGGGGAATAATATGCCAGATGAATAGGAACATTAGTGGTTTTCATTTGCTGTGTGCTAATTTCTCTTGCAAAAGGTGAGCTGACTTCTTTAAGCCGCAAGCTGGCAGATTTCATTCTGTGCTATTTCTGAGGCCTTGGCAGCAGCACTGACTCTCCATCCCAGATCTCTGAGAACTCCAAAGAATCTGGTGCAGGGTGTTCCTGTGAATTAAGATTTTGACAAGCATCAACAGAATCTGGGTGATATGGAGTGGAACAGGAATGCTTGGTGAGCAGCTCAGACCCCAAAGTCCACATTGGCTTCCAAGCAAATGGGCTGTTCAACAGCCATAGACCTCAGGCAAACCATTCACAGGGCTCTTGCTGCAGAGACAGGCATGGAGGGAGCATGGAAATGAGACCTGCTAGGAGTGGGTGACTCACCATGTGCCAACCCTGTTCCCCCAGCTGTGGAGGGTATTGCTTATAAATACCAATTTCCAATTATCCATCTGGGCCTGGCAGGTTCCATGAGTTTATAAGCCATATAGCTTTACTAATTTCATCTCTGGAATTCACTGATCTAGAGCTTTTGTTTACTCTCCAGGAAGTTCATATAATGCACATTTGTGTGATAAATGGGTGGGTTGTGGTGCATGCTGGGAAACAGTGATTTGACCCAAAAATTTATTAGTAAATTTAGAATAAACAAAAAATAGTCTGGCACCAGCAAAATTTGCTCTGGCTCCTTCATCTCTTTGGAATGCCCAAGGAGTTTAGTTGGTTCAGTTCATCCTAACTCTAAGTCCCCGCTATGGTCAGAATGTTTGTGTCCCCTCAAAATTCATATGTTGAAACCAAATCTTCAATGCCTTTGGAAGTGATTTGGTTATGAGGGTGGAGACCTCATGAATAGGATTAGTGCCCTTATAAAAGAGACCCCAGAGAGCTGCATTTCCCCTTCTACCAAGCGAGGACACAGCAAGAAGATGCCATCTATGAACCAGAAAGTAGGCCCTCACCAGACATGAAATCTGCTGGCACCTTGATCTTAGACTTTCAGCCTCTAGAACTGTGAGAAATAAATTTCTGTTTTTTACAAATCTCCTAGACTATGATACTTTGCTATAGCAGCTTAAATGGACTAAGATATGCTGTCCCTAGCCCTTCTAGCTTCAGAACATAGATGGTAAAAATCTCAGAATTGAAATTCAAGCTGCATTTTCAGAGAGGAGTCTCTTAAATCCTTTCCCCTCGTCTCATGCATGTGCCCAGGGTCACATTGACAGTTGCTAACTGAGGACCAGAAGTCCCAGGCTGGGCCTGTTGTTGGGATTCTGACAGTTCAGAGTGTATCTGATGAATTGATGGGTCAGTGTCTGGCCTGTGGCTCTGTGCAGGAGGTAATTTACACAGGGAAGACAGACTTGCTCTAAAAGGAAGTTGTGCACCCAGGAAGAGATGGGGGCAGGGGAGGACAGAACAGCATGTTGTATGTTTCAAATATGAGCTCTCGCATCAGGCCCTTGGTCCTCATCTGAGTCCCTTGGAGAAGGTTGCAGGCACAGCCAAGCATTCATTTTCATCAGGACTGTGGATTGTGGCAGCAGAGGCAGTGCCTCCCATGGCCAAGGAGTCTCAGGAAAGCAGAGTGGGACAGAGGAGTGACTCAGCTGCTTGGATGCAATGAAGACTCCAGGGAACCTGGGCCTGCCTTGACACCTTGAAGAGTATCTCTCTGGGAATGTCTATAGTCTGCACCTCGGGCATGACCACCAGCATTCCCATGATGGGGCACCAGGGATAGGGATGAGTCTCAGCCCTCACTTGGCTTTGTAGAGAGTTGACATCAAGGGACTGAGTAGAACACCAAAGGACTGTCTGACTCAGGCAAGCCACCCCAGGGTCTTTCAAAAGTAATTGGGTAGGACTTTGAGTGGGACAAGAGCGAGTGAATTTGGAGTCCTATTGGTATCACTTGTACAGGTCTTGGGGAAAGTCAGGCTATTTGGAATTCTATTCCTTTCTCTACTGAAGGAAGAGCAACCCAGAAGCGTAGGAAACTGTGGTGATGGTAGCAGTCTCTGGCTTTTGAGTCCCCAGCCGCTGTCATCTTTGGAATCGGGCTCTGACTTTTCCTTCCCTTCCAGAGCTCTTGAATTCCCTCCCTGTGTCATTCATGTTTCCTGTTCTGTCTTTTTCACTGCTGTTCCCTGCCTTCTACACTGTCTAATGTTGCTGTTGAGTTTTACCTTACCCTTTCCCATTCATGCCAACTCCATTGATGTTGGTGCTTCTCTTACCACTGTAGACCTTGGTGCCAAACCCACCCTGCCAAGGTAGGGTGCCCTCGGAGTTAAACTTTTATTTGGTTCCTCAAAATGTTATCTATTGCTCCCTAACCTTCTTACAACCTTCTCGTTCAAAACATTTAAGTACAAGTCACTGCCAAGCAGTGTCACAGGACATGTTGCAGGATGGCTTTGCAAAGTGTCTCTAGAAAAAGTCCTCTTCCCACTGATTGTTTAAGAGGGCCTCTCAAATTCCTCAAGCTATGGGATGATTCTCAACTCCATATGCCTCTGCTTGGTGCTCATTTTTCTCTTTTAAAATTTCACTTCCTAACTCTTTAGCATTTCTCCTTCCAGACTGGAATTCCATGAAACAATCTGACACTCCCTTTCATAAGATTTTCCTTATGAAATATCTGGCAGTTATTTCTGTCTGTTTAAACTTGAAAAAAATCAATGATTTCAAATTGCAAATTCAGTTAAAATTTACTTTGCGATAATGTTGTAGGATAATATTGCCAGAGTTTGGAAGCAGAAAACAAATGAGGCAGGAAAACAAGATAATCGGGAGGATGATAGAACAGGATCTCTGATTAGTGAAGCACAATTACACGGAATAAACACAATATTGATTTGTGTGTAAAAATCACCCACAGAAGAGGGGGAAAAAAAGATGGTACTCTGTCATCTTTCCTTTTTATTTTTACTTTTTAAGATATCTTCAAGTTCTCTGACTTGTAGTTTCATTTTTAAAAATCGATTTCTGATTTAGATGATTGATAACGCTTTAAATACCTTTAATTCCTCTTTGGAAACATGCTTCTTCTGAATTCCCATAGCTCTGTGTCAGGTCTATCCTTCGACCATCATTTCTCACTTACTACATGGTGTTATAGGCATTTGTGTCCATGTCATCACTCCCTTGCTAGGTTGTGAATTTATTGAGAGTAGATACATACTTGAGTGTGCTTTATCAACAGTGATTTCCCCAGTGGCATGAGTAGGTGGAATTCTTATTTTAACAATATGATTTTAAAAACAGAGTTTTAAAATAATTTTATAATGAGAATATTCATATGGAATGCATGTTTTGGTGACTCTGAGGTGGAGAATGCATATTCCATTTATATCTTTAATAATCTGTAGGAGGGAAAGATGGATGTTTCAGTTGTAAAACAATTTTTTTTAGTTAGTCATATTTGCTTATAGTTCCCAGGGCATATGTAAAGTTTAAAGACAGACACTCATCCATCCACCCACACACACATTCCCAAAGGAGTGGAGATCATCCCACTGTGCCCTTGTGGGAGAGGAGCAGATGTGCCCCTAATTCCAGCACTGAGTCAAAGGTTTGCAATTCCCAGAAGGCTGGGGATCATGGCTCTCAGGGGAAGAGCTTGGTGGCTGGTGCTTGAAGGCAGGAACCACCTGGGAGGAGGGAGGTCTGGCTGTGGTCCTTGTTGGTCAGCAGGCCCTTTCACTTCTCGAAATGAGAGCATAAGGGAATGCAGAGATGATTCCTATTTCCTTTCTGTATTTATTTATTTATTTTTTGGTGTTTGATGAATTTGAATTTGTTTGAGGACCCTTCACTTGTTTTTTTGCTTAGCTCTTTTGAACCCAAAGATTCTCTGAAAATGTTATTTTGTATATGACCTTACAGAAAGAATCGTGAGTATTTCTTTGGTACTTCATGGAAAACCATTGCTGCAGGAGAGATGCCTAATTTTCTTGCAGTTGCAAATTATGTTTTGTCAATTTCTTAGATAGGGAGATAAAAATCAGAGAGCAGGTGCTTAGAGTCCAGAACCACACCAATTTTGGATTAGGGCTCTACCACATACAAGCTGTGCAAAGGCCAGTTTCTCATGAAGCTAGCTGATCATGGTAAAATTCTGGGGTCCCTCCCTTCCCAGACCCCTTCCAAGGCTCTGGGAAGGGCCCTAGCCATGTGGCCAACAAAGCCAATTAACTATTTTTTTTTTTTTTTAAATTCAGTCTCACTCTATCGCCCAGGCTAGAGTGCAGTGGCACAATCATGGTCACCACAACCTCAACCTCCTGGGATCAGGTGATCTTTCCACCTCAGTTTTCCAAGTAGCTGGAACCACAGGAGTATGCCACCACACCCAGTTAATTTTTCTGTTTTTTTATTGTAGGGATGAGGTCTGGCGGTTGCCTAGGCTGGTCTCAAACTCCTGGGCTCAGGCAATCCTCTCATCTCTGCCTCTCAAAAGTGCTGGGATTATAGGCGTGAGCCACTGAGCCCGGCAAAGCCAATTAATTAAGACTGTTGTCTCTTTCTACTCTGACTTCTTCCCATTTGCTCTCTTCCTTGTGTAGGGTGGCACTGGAACGCCTTAAGACATTTGGGGGATCTGGCTAAGGCATAGTTGAGTGGAAAATATGCTGCTTTAACTGCAATTTGAAAGTCATTTTGAAATGTATCAATAAAACAAGTAAAAAATTATAGATACTGATTTGAACATAGGTGAACAGCACATTGTGGTCATCTTTAAACTTATTGAAGAACTGAAAGAAAATTCTTATTAAAATAGGAACATGAAATAGAAGTGACAGAGATGAGCAATAAAATCAATGGATACTGAGAAGAAAATGATAACAAAAAATTTTCAGACCTTATGGAACTCATTCTTTTTTATTTTATTTTATTTTTTATATTCAATATTTTTTATTATGGTATTGTGGGGTACAGTTAAGGGTTAGGTATACAAAAATGCTTCGTTCAGGTACCCTTGTTGATAAGAGGTGTCTCCCCATCCCCAGACAGATATTTACCACCATTAACAGGAAGATAAATCTTATTTAATCATTTACAGCCAGAGAGAAACATTGATTAAGAATAAAGAAGAAGTTCTTGGAGTTTTGGATAATCCAGTTAATGAACAGGAGTGAATTACATGAACACATTGGGAACATACTTAAACTTTTTGCTGATTTGACACAGAACAAAGGTAACATGAAATTCATATTAAATCACTACAGTGAAGAGATCTATGACAACAAACAGCTTAATGAGTGTTGTCAACTTAGTGATGCTGATGCAAGATTAGGCATTGATGGGAAAACTTGAGATGCCCTGAAATCTTACAGCTCAACTATGAAAAAAACTTAGTAGAGCTTTCTTCAAATTTGACAACAACCCCAAGGGTTTACCTATTATCATCTAGAATGAGTCATGGAGCTGAAAATAATAAAAACAAATTTTGATCAACCACACTACAGGAAAGAATTTTTTTTTGTTCTCTTTATAGAAAAAATATGCAGCCAACAAATGGGAGAAAAAAAGGAACCAGAGGTATTTCAGGTAGGTGATAAGAATCACTGTTACTTTTCTGGATTTTATGATATATGTAATACATTTACAATTGTAATTTGTTGCCATTTCTTTCCTTACTCTAAATAGATATTAAATTACATATCTACATCTGTATTTGTATTGTTTTCCTTCTAGTAGGCATCCTTAAATTGTGAAAGCTTCAAGCCCACAAAGCTGTGTCTGCCCTGTAGTTATATGACCCTGAAGAAATGATGTGAATGTTCTGAATCTTGGTTTCCTCACAACAGACTGGGGATTGTACAGGTTCCTGAATATTAGGTCAAGAAGTTTAAATGAGACAATGAAGATGAAGTATTTAGCACAGAAGACATGATAAACACTTTTTTTTTTTGAGTCAGGGTCTCACTGTGTCACCCAGGATGGAGTGCAGTGGCATGATCACAATGATCATGGCTCATGGCAGCCTCAAACTCCTTGACTCAGGCTATCCTTCTACCTCAGCCTCCCAAATAGCTGGGACTACAGGCACGCACCACCATAGTTGGCTAATTTTTTGATTTTTTTTTTTTTGTAGAGAAGAGGTTCCACTATGTTGTCCAGGCTGGTCTTGAACTCCTGGACTCAAGCAATCTGCCCACCTTGGCCTCCCAAGTGTTGGGATTACAGGCATGAGCCACCACACCTGGCCAACACTTCTTATTAGTATCATCCATTCATTCACTCAGTAGAAATAGATTAAGCAGCTACATAGTCAGGCATTGAAACTTCATTTTAACCCTGTAGTAGAGTGAGGCTGGCATTTATGTTTTGTAATTCAGGCTTCTGAGTGGTCAGTGATAGAGGCAGAGTGGCTCAGCAGGGAGCTTATCACAGTACCTTGAAAGAGGTCTGTCTGGTGGCTCCCACCTCTCATGTCCCTGGGAATCTTGGAATAGCAGAGACCTTGTAGAACTAGGACCCAGATTACTCACTTCTCTCAGGACTTACTTATCCTTGCAGGTTTTTCCGGGGTGACCTATCATTTTGGAAATACCATTTTCTGCACTAATAGCTTCCCAGAACAGTTTTCTTAAAGCTGGGAGTGGAGTCAAGAAAGGAGTCTGCACACATGATTCTGAGGACCAGTGGGTTGGTTTTCCAATTAGACCCTTTTAGTCCAAGCATCTGCTGAAATTTATTTATAGGTTTACAGAAAGGGTCTTGGTTATTCTACAGCAGAAGCCCAGTATACTGGCTTTGGTCCAGTTTTAGAAAGCCGAAATGCTTGACTCCTTTTGTTTTATTTTAGGAGTGTGCTGTACTGTTGGAATCAAATGAGGAAGAAGTGAACTGTAAGCACAATGTTATTTTTTAATTTTCAATTTTTTTGAGTGTGGATGATTTGGTTGGAGATCTAATAATCACTTGGTCACTTAGAGACAGTTACATTAGTTATTAAGATCCCAGATCTAAGGAATCCACTTGTTTTCTTCTTGTGCTGTGAGTTTGTTTTTGACACCCAAATACCACAAATAGATGGTGAGTTCTGGATGGCTGGCCTCGAATAACACCAGATATAGACTGTGAGGCCCTCCAGGGCAGGGACCTTACCTGCTAAGTCCTAAAAATCAGCATGGTGCCTGGCACTTAATGGGTGTTTAATAAATATTTCTTGAATGAATGAATATGAAGGAAGGAAGGAAGGACTATATAAATTAACCGTGTTTCCAAAATGAATAAGGAGCCCTCCTCTATGAAAATAAATTCATTTAAGGCATACTAAAGAAGTCTCAGTTAAATGAAGTTTACTTCAAAAATAAATGTCGTGCTTTGAGAATAAACCTTTTCCTGTGTTAATACAGAATAAAGTGCCTTGCAACTCTAGAGGCATTTATCCAAATAGGAGCATTTAAATATGTGCCAAGGTAGCTAAATTATTTACTAGGAGTTGATATAGACCCATAACTTAGTCCATGGGATTTAAGTTAGAGAGCCACTAAGTGATCTAAGCTCCCTGAGTTCTCGTCTATATAATAGGAATAATAATAATGACTTCATAGAGTTATCAACATGATTAAATAAGATGATGCTTGGCACATCTTATTTCCTTCCTCCTCCTCTTCCTCCTCCTTTCCCTCCTGCTAATTAACCTGGGCATTGGCGATTTTGCCTGCTCAATTCCACAGCTGGTCTCCAGGAAGCAAGTTAGAGTCTAGGGAAAGGATGGACAATTTCTGTAGGCCACGTTCAGCTCAATCTGTCAATAACATTTTTGGATAGCCTGTGAATGTCCAGAGAGGAAACACATAAATATTCTTATCCCCTGTTCTTATAGAAGAGTCCAGCACTTAAGATTTTGCTTATTTAATTAGTGATTATCTCCCTCTATACTCACCCACGCCCTAAGTTGAATTTCACCAGTATGTCGAGTCCTTTGGGACCACTCTGTGCTCCTTTTACTTCTTGGCATGCAAGCCTACTTTTATTTTCCTTTTTAAGAGATTTTGCTGGACTGGGTGAGACATTGACATTGAAGACAGTTTCCTATGGGCTTGGGCCTTGAAGGTGACTGACTTTTTAAAAGCTACTAGTGATACAGAGAAGCCAAACAAAACTCTCCCTTCTGGAGAGATCCCACAACTCTCTAGAGCAGCCCTGTCTCCTAGCTCCTCCATGATAATTCAAGGTCAAGCTCATCTGTGGTGGCGGCTCGATTTTGCTCATTTTGTACATTATTTATGTAATATGCGGGTTGTGAGGGAGTGTGGATGTAGATGATTCATAGGCAGAAGTGGTTGAAAACAGATTGCAGAAGCCCAGCTCCTCTTACTCGGGTGTTCCCCCCACCCCCAAACTGCCTTGTATGCTGCCCCCTGCATGCCCTGCAATGACTACCGGGGCTAAATATAGTCCAAGGGTCCCCCCTGGAAGCCCTGTAGAGTGGCAGGGCACACCAGCTCGTTAGAGGCCCTAAACCTGCAACAGATTCTGGAGACACACCCACCTCCCAAGATGTAACTCTCATAAAAAAAAAAAACCCTAAACCATAAAATAGCATAAGGAATTCTAAAAAAGTTATGATGACTACTTCAATGCTTATTTTTTGAAATATCAAGTTTTTAAAAAAAGTTGCTGGTTTTTGTGTGGCTGCCCCTGCTTTTCTAGGATATGCCTGGCACCTGTGCTTAGCCTGCCTATTTATGGGGCATCCCGGTGACCAGTAGGCATGCTGTTTTCTCATGGCTAAACTGTAGAGGAAATTTTCTCAGCTTTTTAAGTTTTGTCCCACCCCGGAGACCTGCCTTCAGGTGACATCCGACACTCTCTGATGCATTGGAAAGAGCACCGACTGTGGATTAGACAGGCTTGGTTAGGAAACTCATTAGTTATGTGCATCAATTATCTATTGTAAAAATAATGCCATGGACTAAAACCCACCAAAACCTCCATGGCATACAAAGCATTTATTGCTCATGCTTCAGAGGTGGTCAGCTCTTGACTGAGTCTACTCATATTCTGGCAGTCGATCTAGGATGGCCTAGGCTGAAGTGATGAGGTGTCTAGACTCTGTGCCACATTGCTCCCATCCTCCAACGGTCTAGCTTGGGCATGTTCTCACCCAATGGCAGGACCAAGAGTTAGAACAGGCTTAGTCACAGAAGCACTTTTCAAGCCTTTGCTTGCAACACATTTGCAAACACCCCATTGGCCAAAGCAAGTCACATGGCTGAAGCCAGTGTTGGAGTGGATAGACATGCTTGTAATCCTAGCACTTTGCGAAGCTGAGGCAGGAGGATCACTTAAGGCCAGGAGTTCGAGACCAGCCTGAGTAACATAGCAAGACCCTCATCTCTACCAAATTAAAAAAAAAAAAAAAAGCTGGATGCAGTAGCATGCATCTGTAGTCTTAGCTACTTGGGAGGCTGAGGTGGGAGGGTTGCTTGTGCCCAGGAGTTTGAGGCTGCAGTGAGCTATGATCATGCCACTATATTCCAGTTTGGGCTACAGAGCTTGGAAACAGGAGGTGGGGAGGAATCGGGATCATTTTTGCAATCTGTTACATAGTGTGGCCTTGGGAAATTTAACTGACCTCTCTGAACCCATTTTCTCCTGATCCCTAGCCATTAAGCCTGTATGAGGGTCAAATAAGAGAATTTGGCTAAATGGGTTTCCAGGCTAAGGAGGGTAAATCATACCCTTTTGGCTGGTTTCTTTATTAGCAGATTAGATACTGGTATTTGTCAGAGTTCTCCAGGGAAAGAGAATCAACAGGGTATACATCTATACAGAGAGATTTATTTTCAAGTACTGGCTCATGTGATTGTGGAGACTTGGTGGGTCCAAAATCTGGTGGGTCAGCAGGAGCCTCAGGAAGCGTTGCAGTTCAAATCCAATGGCAGTCCACTGGCAGAATTTCTTCTTGCTTAGTGGAGGCCAGTCTTGAGGCCTTTCACTGACTGGATGAGGCCCATTTACATTATGGAGGGCAATCTGCTTTACTCCCATTTAAATGTTAATTTCATCCAAAAACACCCTCCGAAAAACATCCAGAATAATGTTTGACCAAATATCTGGGTACCATGGCCCAGCCAAGTTGATGCATAAAATTAACTCTCATGGTACTGTGGGCTCAAGACTATAATTATTACTTCAACAAATGTTTATGGAGGGCCTACTGTGTGCCATACTGGCACTATGTTTATGCACATCAGAGTATAGCAATTAATAAGCTGTTAACCCTGCCTTCAAGACACACAAAATGCTGTGAGAGCTGTCTTTTGTGGTGTGTACTTCCTGGACCAAGCTTTCTGCAGGTATCATCTCATTTAATCCCCACAACAAAACTGTGAGGTAGTCATTGTTATCCCTGCTTTGCAGATGAGGAGATGAGGTTTGGAGAGATGAAGTGGACTCACTGGAGGTCAAATAGCTAGTAAGTGGCAGACCCAGGACTGAGTTCACATCTGTCTGACACCCAGGTCCAGGTTGGTAGTAGCTTCATTGTCATTCACACCTTTGGACAGTGGCCTCTCACAGACAGGAGAGCAGAGGAGCCAGAGGATGGTAGGAGTCCGAGGTCAGCCTAGAAGGCAGACCATCAGAAGCTGGGGAGGGCCTCTCTGCTGCTCTCTGTAGGACATAAGTACCCTTCCGTCCATGCTGGCTGGTTTGCTTTGCCACTTCCTGAGCCTCTGGGATGTGGGTGGCAAGCAGGCCACCAACATTATCCTGGAGTCTGAAAGTCCATCTTGGGAAACAACCTTCTCAGTATTCTCATTTTTTAAAGGGACAAATGAGTGTGCGTAGGTGTGTAGGTAGAGAGAGGATGGATTTGAGCTTTTCCCAGCAAAGCCACCCCTTCATTCATTCTGCCCAGAGACATACTCTGGGTGAGTGTGTATAGAGACACACATAGGTAATATTTTCAGACTTTATCATACTTCCAAACTGCTCACAGCGGGGGTGCAGATGGAATATGCAAATCATGTGGGGGAAGTATGCTCCCCCATAAGGATTGCTCCTATGTATGTTTAAAGCAGGCTATTGGCTAAGGGGCTTCTCTCCTTAGCAGTTAGCTCCGGGTGGAACACGGCTATGCACACATCAGCCAGTGGCTCTGTCTACGCTGGCCAAAAAGCCTGACCTGGCCCATAGATGAAGAACCTGCGGAGGCGGGGGAGAAGGGGGCGCTTTATGTAAGTGGTTTTTAGACAGATGGAGGATTCATTTTAATTGCATAAAAGGCGATCTTTCTTGAGTGGAGATGTAGGTCCTTTTGCAAACCTGTGCTAGACACATCTTTGCTGCGGCTGCTTTTCTAAACGCCCCTCTATTTCCATGAAAACCACTCATCATCAGTGTATGGAGTTCTATCTAGGCTATTTGCATGCTCAGCATTCCCCCCACCCAGGGAAAGTTCACCCAGTCCTGAAGGGTTTGAAGCCATGTTGTAACTGAACAGTGATTTTGGGAAAGAGACAGGTGGATGTTTCTAACATGGGCCACTGGGAAGGTTGAACAAAACATGTTCAGAGCAGTTGTTTTCAAATTGTGCCTCCACAGGTGGTCCAACTTCAGGAAACCCATCGAGCTCTGAATCTTTGCCCTATCAGATTCCACCATTGAGAGAACCCCCTGAGTTCTCCCAGAGTCAGCCCCCTTGAGACTTACAGGAGCCTGGGGTCCAGCATCTCCATCTTCGGAACTCATGCTGTGACCAGCCTCGGTGGCCCATAGCTCAGAGACCTGAAGGGCAGGGAGGTTGGCTTCCTGGAAATGCTTTGGGCTGAAGATTCTGAGTAGAACAAGAAAAGCACCAGCCTGGATCCTCTACAGTTGTAATCGAGGTGAAATTATTTATCCCTGCTGTTTATTTTATCAGCAACAAGTGGGGACAACCTGTACTGCTCCAGCAGGAAACTACTTCCACGAGCTAACGGCTCTGTAGGATGAACTGTATAGTTCCCTGCTGGGTGGAAGGAAGTTCACCTCAGGTGTGGGCTTTTGTAAGCACTGTGCCAATTTTAGTAATTTCTGTATAGCCAGTATTCTTCACACAATTAACGTCTGTTAGATGGATGAATGACTGTATTGAGACCTGCCAGAGTGGAGGCAGTCTTGGCCAAAATAATTCTTACCAACTGTAAACAATACTGTATGTGAAAGTCAGTTCTTGTGCAGGTTGCTTGGGACTGCTCTCTCAAGGAAAAAGGAGAGACACAAGTGCTTCTGGGCCTTTGTTACTGGCCTCTCCACACTGCAAGTCATATGAGGTCTGACAGTTAGGTTTGCGAACTTGCCACCATGCGCTTATGTTGGCAGCACCGTACAAACAACTCAGTAAGGTTCCATGGCCTTGTTATATTAGTTCTCACAGCTGTGTCCATGTCAATGTGTGGCGGTGTCTTGCTGAGTGATGTTCATTATTGTTACATGTTTTTGTGTGCTGTTGTGAGAATGTTGGAGCTTGAATTAAAACAATAAACAAACATAAAATTTCTTGTTAAATTTGGCAAGAGTGAAAGTGAAATCAGGGACATGTGAGTCCAAGTTTATGGGGATAATGCCGTGAAGAAAACAGTAGTGTACAAAAAGATTAAATGGTTTTCTGAGGGGAGAGAAAGCATCACTGATGAAAAGGGGTCAGGATGACCAAAAGTGAGAAGAATTGACAAAAACATTGGAAAAGTTTGTGAAACGTGTGTCAAAATAGTCAACTGACTGTGAGAAGCATAGTAGACCAAATAAACATCAATAGAGAAACAGTGAGAAAAATCTTTTTTAAAAATACATTTTATTTTAAATCTTTTTTTAAAAATACATTTTATTTTTTAATTCAGGATTAGGTATACAAGTGGACATTGTACAGGTAAAGTTTGGGCCTCCCTCTAAGAAAACTCTTAACTGAAAATCTTGGCATGAGAAAGCTGTGTGCAAAAATGGTCCCAAAGAAGCTCTTGTATCACAATGTGCATGTGACATCACACCTGCCTGGAATGCCTGCACACTCACCTGGCAGACTTTTGCATGGCCTCCATCACAGAATCGTGCTCCTGGACAGTCTGGTATGTAGCTGAACCCTCAGTCTTAGAAGCCAGCCTGCCTGGCTCTCCAGCCTGTAGTTGCCTCTTATCCTTCGGAACCGCGGCAAGTTGCCCAAGTCACCTAATAAATCTGAACCTTGATTTTCATCTGGAAGCCAGGAATTATAGTAATAAGACCCAGATCAGAGAATTACTATGTGGGCTGAATTAGTGAATGCACACGAAGTCCACAGGGCAGAGCCCAAGACACAACCCTCAGGACCTATCAGCCACCATCTATAGTCCTTTCTCCTCTGTGCCCCTGTCAGAATTGTCTTCTCCGTTGTCTCCCCACATGCCTTTGCTCTTGTCTCTTTTGAACTCAACACCTTGGCTGGCCCCTTCCCTTATCAAACAACTATCAGGGGTACCCACAAACCTGCATAATTATATTTGAACTCCTTAGCAGAATTCAAGGTTTTCTATTTTTCAGGCCAACCGATTTTGACAACATATTCTCCCCATGACTTCCTTCCTTGAGCCACACCTGATGTCCCTGCTTAATGTGCTTTGTCTGTGCTCTCTCACCTCCTAGCCCTGGCTCTAGCTGGCCTCCTGTGGGCCTGTCCATCCCCCACCTCTGCCAGCTCAGGCTTCTGCACATGGGGGAGGGAAGATCCTTGGGCTCTCCGGGATGAGCAGGCCTCCAGTCCTCTAGGCTGGGTTCTGGAGATCAGATTCTGCACTCACATTCACAAAGGCACACACTGCTCAGATCAGATTCCAAGGTACATTGGTACATTGTAGCAAAATGAAACCCATCAGCTTTGGAGCTTATAAAGGGTTAATGCTCTACTGTCACCCAAAGTGCCCTGATTTGCTTGCCTCCTGGTGGCATCGATTTTAATATACCGAATTTGGTTTCTTCAGGGGCCAATCTCAGTCATCTTGAGGGATTTTAATTTAGAAAATATGAAAGCAACTGCATTTGCTATAGAGAGGGTCACTGTATCTTATTGTCCCTGAGTACGCATGGCTTTTTAAATCATCATTTAATGATTCATAAGTAGCAGAAAATGCTTATTATATAATGTTAGCAGAAAAAATCAGAATGTAAAATTGTATTATGATATTGTTATAACTATGGGCAAATCATGTGGGGGTCAGAACTAAAATGGTTGTAGACTAATGAAAATAGCTTGATTTGTTGGGGAAACGGGATGATAGGCAACTTTTAAAATGTCTTTTTTGATTGTTGTGTTAACATTACTGCTATTATGTAAAATAAAAACCTCAACAATATTAACAGTTACCGTATGTGGTATCATATTAATAGTATAATAAGCACATGCTTAATCTGAGACTGATCTCTGCATTATTTTGTTTAATCCTCCTGGCATGCCTGTGAGGTGGGGATGTTTATTCCTGGTTCATGAGTGGAGAGTAAAAAGTCACCTAAAGTGTCACAACCACTAGGGGACATTGAGCTGCTTTCCACACCATGGTTCCTCCTGCTCTAAACCTGTTCTCTCAACCACTGCTGTGTTCTTATTAAAACAAAACACAATGACTTCTCATGAATCAGCAGTAAAAGCGAAAGAAAAATTAGAGAACTCTGAGAAAGAAAAAACCTTTAAAATAAAAAAAACAGTTCATTATGTAAGCCCCAGGCAGAACCACTGTTGACCCTCTGGACTCATCTTCCAGAATGTCACACGTCTGCCAGAGCATTTCCTCTTGCTTGCCTCCTCTTGTTCTTAAGCCTTAGTTTTGAGGATAGAGTCTAGGAAAATCATGAAACTACTGTTGGCTGGGAGAATTTCCGCTCTTGAAATCCAAGGTTAGGATGACAGAAATCAGAGTTTTGAGTGAAATGAGTTGACTCCACCGGCAGAATGAGGCCGACTAAAGGGACACGTTGCACCCAAGTGATTGTTCTAACTCTCATACTTTAGTGGTTTGGGGAGAAGGTGTATTCCAAGAACCCTGGAAAATCCTCTTTAACTGAAAAATTGACCTTTAAAACAACTTACACATATCTGGAACAAAGAATGGAGACTACTCCATCATAAAAGCACCATGACATTATAAAGCGTTTAGGTAGCAGTCAAAGACTTATGGTTTTCCCACATTGTTGGTGCTATCAGGAGATAATCCACACATTTCTAATAATTTTATGTGATTAAAATATTTAATATTGCCATACAGTTTAGTTTTATCTAAAAAGAATTTCTTTATTGGTTTGGGAGTGATTGCAATCCTTCTTGGGCATTTAGTTCTGTTATACTGACTTAACCGTATAAAGAATTTGTGTGATGTGAATGCAACGGAGCTGGTGGAGATTCATCTTTTATTCATTCATTTATTCATTTACTTATTAATTCATCTAGTAAATATTTATCGGAAAACAACCATATGAAAATCCTTCCTTTGCATTTCTTATAAAATCCTAGTCAAGGGCATTGCCTATTATGTATATCAATGTTCTGTGTATAAAGTCCACAGAAAATCTTCTTTTAGTATTCAGTTCCAGAAAAGTACTTTATTCCACTTGAGTCATGTCAAGCCTTCTCCTTTCTGATAATAGCCACTTATCATTGTGTTTTCTATTTTGCCCTGGCTGCCAGGAAACTCAGGGATACTCTTTATGCTCAAGCATTGTATTCACCTCATGGTCAGTATATTTATATCTTTTTCCTTTTATGGTCCTGACTTTCTGCTTTATAACCTTTGTATTTATCTATTCCTTTGACGACCCATCTCAGTTATTTTGAGAAGAGGCCATGAGCAAGAGGGCAGTAATTCAAGACCCAGTGCTAGGCATCCTCATCAAATACCTATCAGTTGAAACTAGATAGCAGGGATGGTTATACAATATTGTGAATGGACTAAGTACCACTGAATTTTACACCTTAAAGTGGCTAGTTTTATGTTAACTGAATTTTTCCTTAATAAGAAAATGTGAAAAAGGAAAACCTATTAGTGACCAACTCACTTTGATGATGATGTTGATGTTAGTGATAACTAGACTCTACTTGAAGACAGAGTGCTTTCTGTGAAGGCCAATAGCATCCATAGGAAAGCACTCCAGGGAATCATCTCACTGCTCCAGGAGAGCAGCAAAAAATGCTGGCAATGTGTACAAGGCAGTCATGCAGCCGGCTTCAAGAACTCTCTTCCCCATCTCCATCTTCTCTGTGACTGTCTTAAAAAAATAAAATAATAATGAAAATATGTATTACTTTTAATTGCATAAACAGAAATGTTCATTATGGAAAAATCAATGAGATAATAATATTAATAATTTCTAACAGCCAACTTTAATCACCTTTAGCATTGTATGCCTACCTTCTAGACTTCTGAATTGATCCATCGAGATATGCATTCACTCATCCATTTATCTGTCTTTCCTAAACTGTAGTCCCCAGGACATCAGTCTTAGGATTAGGTAGGTTTAAAAATGGGACACCAGCTCAAGTTCGGGGGGTGTGGCAGCAAGATGAAGACAGAACAGGTCAGACTGTGAAAGTCTCTGCAAAAGTGAGTGTCCTTAAAGACTCTCTGCATGAGTGGGTGTATGCCTGTGAGTGAGTGAAAGTCCGTTTGAGGGGAGACTCCAGTTCATGCACCCAGGGCTCTCCTCTGGAGGTGACTGTAGCCCATCACCATCCTGAGATTGGAGCTCCTGACAGGCAGGATCCTCCGCTGTTCTAGGGACTCTCTTGAAAGGAGGCAGCAGAGAACAGCTGCTCCTCACCACCTTGCACTCAGCCCATGCCATCACTTGCCGCAGCAGACCAGTACAAGCCCCAGGAACCATGGAGAAGGCAGGGCTGCAAATCTGGAATGGAGCCCTGCCATCAGTGAGAAGATGCCAACCAGCACCATTTTCTCTGTCCCAGAACCGGGCAGAGACCTGCATTGCCCCACCCAGCTCTGTCCGGCCTCCAACCTGGAACCCAGAGCCCATCTCCTCATCAGATTGAGAGAGACAGATGCCCCTTCTCCACGCTGGAACAGGTACAGACACGTCAGATCTGAGTGGGAGACTTGACAGCAGCGGCAGTGAGTCCAGATCTGATCCATCCTCCTCCCACAGTAGTCAATGGGGCATCTGACCCACGCCGAGAGTAACCCTATCAACCTGCACTCAGAGCAGAGGGGAGGGTCTGGAGATGAGAGCCTCTCCTTAATGTGGCAATGGCAGCTGAAAGGAACTTGGAGTTACAGAAATGGCCACAGAGCAAGTTTTATTTTGGGGTTTTTTTTTGTTTTTTTTTTTTTTGCTTTTAGTTTTTACCTTCTCTCTTTCTTTCTGTTTTTGCTTATGTTTTTGTATTTGCTTTGTTTCTGCTATTTTAATTTTTTTCTTTAGATTTTCTTTTGTGTATGGATATTTTTGAGGGAGAGTACATCAACAGAGGGGTTTCTGCTTTGTTCATATAATTGTATGATTTTGTTTGTTTTTTTTTGTTTTATTTTTCTGTCTTTGTTGGTTTCTCTGTTTATTCATTAGTTGGTATGCCTGTCTGTTTTCCCTCTTTTTCTTCTCTCTTTCCACCTTCCTTTCATCTTCCTCCTACCTTTTACCATTCTTTTCCTTTTTCTTACTTCATTTTGCTTTCAGGGGGCAAACATGCACCCCCACTGCATGGACTGATTGTAAGGTGGTGGGAAGTGGGTTCCAGGGGGTCCACACACCTGTCAGCAGATACTAGGATCTGCAGATATCTTCTGAATCACAGCTCCCCCTTTAATTAAAACTCAAAACCACAAAAACATGCAGCCCCCTCACCCCAGTCCAGCTTCAGAAGTGAACAAAACCAGAGGATCTACATAAGGAAGAATAGGAGATTGAGCAAACAGAAATAAAA